>JBBMKB010066121.1:0-15222 GCA_037833945.1 Alaria marginata
GGGTAGGTGGGTGGGTGGGTGGGTGGGTGGGTTGGGAAAGGGTATACACGGGGAGTGTCGTAGTGACATTGGGAGAACGTGACGAAATATGATGACGAGTACAACATCTCCTGCACGAAGCAGCTCGGGCCGCTGGGATAGGGGGCAACACAATCGGCGTCCGAAATGAGATTATGTATACAACACGCGCGCTGCGCGAAAACTACGCGAATTGCTGCTGGCTCACGCCAGTCGGTTGACAAGATAATTATTCTCGTGTTTTCGGTCGCTTCCCCAAATATACTAACTTTTTTAGAACCACAGCCACATTTTCGGGGACAGAATACTTGAAATTAGTGTGGGATATCATTTGCAGTTACTTCGGTGTCAGATACCGGGTATATACTTATTTGAGAAGCGAAAGAGGACGAGGAAAACCAACCGAATGGCGTGCAGCATCGGCCACGCGTACGTAGCAACCCGGCGCTGTTGGAATTAGAGGACGGCAACAGAAAGCAGTACCCACACTACGCTGCAAGGTATTGATACAACCTGCTCGCAGCATGATACGACGTGTGTGATATTACAGGTCGATCACCCTAGCCGGTTGGTGACACCGCGGCTCTCAGCGCTTCTTTTGGTCGATGTATACCGGTATATATATATTATATATACCTGGATCCCAAAAGGTTTCATAAAAGAAGCACAACATCCGCCGCGGGCGTAAACGCAACAAACTGAGCTATACCAGGTATAGGCTACACCATAAACTCGTTTGTGCTGGTCGGTGTTGTGCTGCTTGCCGGGTTACTTGTTTTTGCGGTGGCTAAACACAATATGTATCTACATGTACTTTCCAAGAGCTTTTCCCCCCTTTTCAACTTGCAACACCCCTGGGATTTCAAGCCAACCACATCCCGAAGAGGAGTCTTGTATACTATAGACATTCCACGCACGTACAACAAACACTAGAACGCGGAAGCCCGCCCACGCCTGACCTCCGAAGGCGGTACCTGTTCGAGCACTGTACATCCATCAAACCAGATGTACCTCACCTGCGATCTGTGCGCTGCCAGCATCTCCTGGAAGCCCTCCGCCCCCGCCATGCAATCTCGAAGGGACCGCTCGTACTGCTCCTCGTATACCCCACGCGACAGCACACGCTGCACGGGCGAGTGTCTCAGGAAGTCGCAAAAGCCCAGCCTGCCACGGCGCGTCGGAGCGAGGATCACGGAAAGCGCACAAGGTTGGCCGTTAACCGCTATCAACAAAAACCTCGGGAGGAGGTCGAAACAAGGAGCCCATGTGCAGCCAGCCAGCTGCTGAACCCGGTGCTCTCAACTGCTACATGCCGAAGCGTTTGTTTTTTACCCCAACATCGGCTCCCGCACACCCAATCTCCATGTTAGTGTCGGCGGCAGTGCGTATGCCTTCTGCTTGCTCAACCGTTTCGTTATCCGCCGCCCTCCGGCGTTCCCCAAACATCGCTCGTCCTCTTCGTACATCGTGCACCACCTTCTGCACGAAACCAACTGCTACTCGTATCAGTATTAATACCAGTATTATTGTAGATTAACGCGTGTTCCCGAAGCCCTCTCGGCAGGCAGGCCAACGCATCGACACCCGCTTGTGCTTGCATAAGAAAATACTTACAGTACCGGCATTCCCGGTGGTCTGGTGGAAAGCCTCGTAACATGTAAGGGCGAGTTCGCGAGTTCGAGCCTCCCCCCCCCGAGGCAATTGTTAAGAATTGACGAAGAAAGCGCCTAGCGTGTGCATGCACAATGCGACACGAATCGACGACGGAATAAAATGACAAACCCTTCTCGCGACAAAAAGGAAAGTAAGCATGTACCGTAGTGTGTGCGTGTGTGTGTGGGGGGGGGGGTCCTGCTATGTGACATCGGATCTGAGCTACGAAAAGAAGGGAGCTGCAGAAGGTAGGGCAAATATAATAGGTGGGTTGAAAAAAAACAATACGGAACCCCCTCTTTTTACACGGCGTTGAGAACCAACTGAAAACAAAAAAATTGAGGCGTGCGGTGCGGTTCTTCGACCACGCACCAGTCGTCGAGCTGGGACCGACCAATTCGAAGGGTCGATTCCTCGGGCGAGTTTACGTCGGGGGAGTCCACCCAGACAGTCAGCATGAAGCGCTCGGCGTTGCACGGCAGCACCCTGTGCAGCACGCGATCGCTCCGGAATATAACCTGTTTCATCGACACACAAATATTTGCGGCACCGGATCAACCGCATATGTACGAAGCAGGGAGAGGAAGAGCTTGGTAGGGGGCAAGGACAGGACAGTGTGAGCTTGTTCTACCACCACCTACTTCGCGCAGAACCACAGCCATACCGCGTTTGTTTTTTGCTATTACTAGATATGAAATCATTTATCATGCTCGCGTAGCGCAACTACGCGCGTCATCGGTGCGTCAGAGCGGGCTGCGCTCGCGTCAGCGCGTCAGCACCAATGCCCTCATGGACGTCTTGGTGGGCCACGTGGACGTCCACGCTCATGTGCGGTACTGAAACGGTTTGTTGGTCCGTTATGGGCAACAAAAACTAAACAAAGCGTGATTGGTATTACGGGGGAACGTAGTTAATAGGACCAAATATCGGTAGTAAAAATAGAGAAATATATAGTTTTTTTGTGTCTACCGTAGGTCCTATTAACTACGTTCCCCCGTAATAGTAGGTGGGAACAGCGGAAAAAATACAAACGAGGCGCCCTCAAATATGAAACCCAAACCGCTGGATAAACTGTACACGTGAACATATTTTTAATATTAAATAGTACAAGTGTACGAGTATTAGTTTTTTATTCTCCACGCTTCAGCGTAGTTCCTCCGCCCCGTGTTGTCTCTTTTATGCTGGCGTGGGCCCAGTTCCACGCAGCCAACTATGAAAATGGTATTATATGATATGTATTCCTGTCGAATTCAAGGGCCGCTCTCACGTATCACGGACAGACATAAACAGTTCATTTGTTCCGGGCACCCGTGCGGTAAGATCTAGGTTGTGAGCTATCTAAAAACATCTAAATCTCTCGTACGTGACATTTATGACCGCCAATCCTTTCGGAAGCAAGAAACAAGCGGAAAGGGCGGCAACTCTAATTGGTGCCTGGTACCAGGGTACGAGCGAGCGGCATATCACAGCAACGACGTCACGACGACACCAACAGCCACCAACACACCAACACACCAACACCACCAACAACGCCACCACCACCACCACCAACAACAACAACAAAACCGATATCAACACCAACCACACCAACACCACCACCACCACCACCACCACCAAACACCGCCACCATGAACAACAAACGCCATCATCAAAAAACAAACAAACACCAACACCAACCACGCCAACATCAACCACACCAAAACCAACCACGCCAACACCAACCACACCAACATCAACCACACCAACCAACACCTCTCTGAACGACCACCACAGCAACAGAGGACCCCCCCTCCACCGCGCATGCACCCACCAGGCGGTCGAGAAGGGGAGCTATCGCCTTCTCCCTGTGGAGAAACGGCGTGAGGCAAACCTCACCGCCGTCCCCTTCCTTCCAGTGCGGGTTCAGGTACAGGAGGCAAGTCAGCGCCCGCTTGTTCGGCGGGCCAGGGTTGTCGTAATGGAGCGGGAAGCACCCTCCCGAGCCTGCGCGTTTCAGGTGGAAAGTCAATGGTGGGGAAGGGTTTGCCTGCAGTGCAGGTGTTCATCAAATTATCGTGCGACAAGGGTGCTGCCTGAAGTACAGTTGTTCTTCACATTTTTGCGAGACGACCGACTGGCCGAATCAACTTTGGTCGACCGCAGACGCCATCCACAGTTCTGTTATAACCTTTGACATCCACACTTCTGGCGGTTATAACCTGTGACGTCTACACCGCAGGCCCTCTCATAGAACGAGCCCCAAAAGAAACTCAGCCTGCGATATTCCAGGAAAACAAATCAATCGGGAGTGGTTATACTTAATATATTGTGAAAAACGCCTTTTCTCAAATAAGAAATCCAGCCTGGGCCAGTATCCCGGTTTCTTAGTAGAGGGCCGGTACTTTACTCCCCTTGCTTTCTCCATCACTGCAAGCCAGCCCGGCGAGGACTACAGCCCCCTCCCCGACAAACAGTAACAACGTGCCCCGAATGCGTAGGCTCGCCGATGGTGAGGACACCGACGCCAGGACCCTGTAAAACACGCCGACACACACTAAGAAAACCCCCATGTATCCGTCGCAGAGGCTAAAACACGCAAACATACACTAACAAAACCGCCATGTGTCTGTCGCAGATGCTAAAATGCGCAAGTACACACTATTAAAATCGTCATGTCTTCGTCGCAGAGGCAAAAACATGCAGCAACACACTTAAGACCACCCCCACGTGTCAGTCACAGAGGGCATGACTGAATCACAACCGCACCAGCATTTCGTTGCAGCTTCAAGGTTTTCCCCCGAGTGCCGCGTGCGAGCCGCAAACCCTCCGGAAAGGTCTCGGCCAGCGCCTCCACCAACTCCTCTTGCTGAAAGAGGGCGTCCATCTCCGGCAAACTTCCTCGCAAATAAAAAATAACCCGATAGCGCGCAAAAGGCGTGCCGAAAATATTTAACACGGGGATTGGGGTTTAAAGAGGTAATGGCGTGGTGACGGCGCGGAAGATCAAGGGAACACGCCGTTTCGCTCAGAGAGCTGGAGCACGGGTGGATGTACGGACGGGATGTATACGTAGAGTCCGAAAATAAAAAGAACGTCTTGGGTTCGGGTGGCTCCGAGGGGGGGGATATACGGAGCTGTACGTATAGACTTCAGCCGTAGATTACGAACGCAACGAGGTTCGATACAAGCTATCACCGCTCGCGTGCGCGTTTAATTTCATGGGAGTATACAACCGGAGGATTAAATAAAAACAGAGGAGAGACAAAAGAGAGGGGGCGCAATGTATGTGGTGGTTACCGGTAGATGCCCTCTTGTCGCTGACGCACCAGGTTCTATTCCATCCAGCAATTTCCCAAAACACACAAAAACAGAACCACGGCAAGGCTCGACAGACGGTTCGATAACCCTCCCCGCTCGCCCACCCCCGGCCCCCTTCCTTCAACGACGTTTCCGCAACGATAGTATCCGCAGCACGCTCGGGTTCATCAAACCATACCATCAAATCGCGTTGGAGTCTGTCTACCCACCTTGTGCGGATGGCGTCGTCATGCAGGTCCACCTCGAAGATGTTGGGCTTGGAAAACTGCATCCTCTGCCCGTTCGGATGGGAGAACTGAGTCTCGTTAGGCCGCATCAACCTTTTATAGCGAAAGGGGGGACACAGGACACGAGACGTGTGGAGGGGTTGGGGGCGGGTGACTTTGCGTATAGGAGGGTTTTCCACTGTTGGCGTTTGGCTGCTAGCGGTGGGATATAGTGCATGGACGACCATTTATGTCCTGGATATTGGGAGAGGAGACGGGTGCAAGCAAGGGTGGTCGGTTGCTCAAAACGATATCTACATATGTACGAGTAGCAATACATGTGGGGTCGAATGGCGTTGCAGCCGGCTGAAAAAAACGAAAATACATGTACATCGCGTGTATTGGCCTGGTAACTAAACGCTTGCTCTGCCGTTATCGATTCCATAGAGCTACTACTAACTGTAGAGCTGTCCAGGCGCCTGAGGGTGAAGTTGTATCATACCCACAGGTAACTCTAAACATTGACACGCCAAGCACTGGGTGTAATGCGACGATGGCAGCGTCGAATTTATAGGCTTACGCGGCAGCTGCAAACAGAGCGGTCTTACGTACTCGTGGCTGTGCTGCGTTTTTAATCGTATGATAGAGTCACACCGAATTGCCATACTGCGGTTGCCGTACAGCGTGCGGTACAGCAGTAGGACACAGGAGCAAACATACAGTACCGGCCCGATCATAAGAAAGCTCCTTTGAAGAAAGTCAGCCTGAGATTTAAAAAAAAATAAGAAAGTGCCCAGCCTGGGCGGCGAGTGCTACACTAAATCCTATACATTACATAAGAAAGTGTCATGCTCGACTTTCAACCCAACCTAAGAAAGTCAGCCTGAGCCCGATTTCAGGTTTCTTATGACCGGGCCGGTACTGTACATCACAGCAGTTCTCGGGCCTCTTTGCCTGCGTATAGCACGCAAGAGCGATCAGTGAGCGCATGACTACCTCACACGCTTCGGACAAACCTCAACAAACTACGACTATCGTACCCACCACCCACCCGTGTTTGTGGAGCCAACGCATCTCTTGAAGCAACGCCAGAGCCCACCCTCGCCCCAAAAAGTCGTCGATCACAACGAAGCCGTCCCTCTTTAGGTCGCCGCAGCGCGTCGGCGTGAGCTGCTCGCGGAAGCGGGTCAGACAGCGGTCGAAGGGTTCCCGGTACTCTTCGTCGAACGTTCTCTGGGCCATGATTGCGTAGCAGGTGCCTGAAGGAAGGCTGCTGCTATGATACTGCTGCTGTTGTTGTCGTTGTTGTCGTTGTTGTTTCTGCTGCTGCCGCCAGAAGCAAAGCTTGCCTGATATGGCAATACACTGCTGCTATCCGTCGCAAGGAGAAGAAAACGGCGTAACAAGAACTTTTATGATCCTCTCTGGGGGCAAAGAGACAGTACCGGAACGCAGAAGTCGTGAGGAACGAGAAGGGTTGGAGATCGGAGCAGAAGGGTCACGTTGCTAGCACAGCGAAGCCTATTGCCGTAGAGCACAACGCAACAACACACATTCGAAAACACACAACAAATTGATGCTTGTTCGCTTGTTCGTGTTGCAAAACGAACCACATGCCACTCTTGACGTAAATGTAAGAACCGTTTTAATATTTATATTGAAACAAAACGGTCCTTAAATTTATGTTCAAAATGTCACGGGTTTCGACTTTTCTCGGGGGCGTGTTGGTTCTAACGGCGTTGATTTGCGAACCGAACCAACATACAGCAATCCGCCACCCGCATCGACGCTGCTTGCTGTCCTCTGTCTTTTTCCGATGAGAGCTTGGGGGCTGCTTGCTGCGGGAGCTCCGTGCAGCGTGCTCAACTTACTGCAGTCACGCAGCAGTAACCTGTTGGTTAAGCACGCTGGAAGCCTTGCTACGATGAATACTCAAGGTACAGTAAGTAGCATGTTCGTTTTCCGCTTCAAGGATTGTTCGACGTTGCGACCCTTGCTTCTTGCCTACAGCAAGACAGCAATACCTGGTAGGAACCAGTGGAGCGGTGGCGGCATGTGCCAACCAGAAGTAACGACGTACCGACACTATAATAGCGGCAACGGGCACTACGCCACATACTGTACTGCCACTACTGGTTGTTCCCATCTGTGCCAAAAGAGACTGCACAGGCGCTGTAGCGGGCAGCCGGCACCACACATGGAGGGACCACTACAGTATTAAAACTAACACGCAGTATACCAGGTACCTGGTACCTGGTATGCAGCTACGGGGTCAAAATCGCTTGACACACCTGTCTCGCCTGACCGGTACCGGTATGGCTACAAGGGAAAGACCGTACCCCCCGCTGTGTAGGTATTGCTATGCCCAATTGCTGCACCCACGTGTTTGGGGACACCATGACTTGGAATTGGCGTGGGATAAATTTTGCAGTTCCCAAAAGTACTATGTACGTCGCCGAAAGCAAAGCGCGAGAGCGTGAGTTGGCAAAACATACGGACACATTCTACAACAGAGGTCTGAGAGGTTCACCATTTTTTTTCTGGAGCTCCTCACTTTGGAGCTTTATACCCTCACCGGAAAAAGGATTTTGAGCAAACTGAAAGTGCGATCCCATGAACAAACCCGTGGCCCATCTATAAAAAAAAAAGCACACTGCAAAAATAGAATGACATTCCAACGATTTCGGGTTAAGGAGCCCCGTCATCCAGAAAATAAAAACGCCAAAAATGCTACCTCTATCGTAGAACGCGTCTTCGCTGAAAATCAACGAGCAGTGGGAATGCTGAACCCTCGTATGAAATGCGCGATAAACGTGAGGATGCAGGCAAGTACTGCTGTATTAGGGGGAAGGGAAGAGACCTGTCTGTGACCACGGCTTGTTCAGAAAATCGCTGAGGGTGTATGTAACGCCTTACGAGTGAGTTGAGCTGGAAAGTAAAAGTGATGGGAAACAAAAAAAAGAGAAAGAAAAAATGAAGGTGTAATAAGTATTAATACGAACAGGGTACAACTTCGATGGCAATCGACGAGCTATCATACGAATCATACTGCTGCGTGTAGAGGTGGGAATACCGAATCCTATGCGGGACAAACACCAAGGCAGGCACCGGGGTGGACGGGTAGGGGGTAGGGGGGAGGTAGCAGACACCTGTGGCAACGGCTTGTTCAGAGATGAGAGTGCCGGCTAGGGTACAAAATTCAAGACCCTTGCGAGCTGGATAAGGTAAAATGATAAAATCATGACATCATACGTAAAACGTACCACGAGTTAAATAAATCGAGCTCCATGAACCGCGTAAAGCAGCGCTTCTACCCCCTCCTATGCCCCACCCAGGTCACAGCATGGGCGCCGAGCAACAGGGTCCCGCAAACTTCGCTTACGCCTACTGCCACGGCTTCCTCAGTGGACCTGCCTCCGTCAAAGGCCAGGCCTTGCGCAAGACCATGCTGGAGGCTGGCGTGGACATGTCGTTGTTGAATTTGAACGGCGAGGATAGTAACGACCTGGGGGCAATCACCATATCGGGAGCGCTGAAGGCCGTGCGGCAGTTTCACCTCGACAGGAAGTCCACACTGGGCGACCCAGGCCTCAAGTTGAGGCTTGTGGGCAGTAGCCTCGGCGGATACATCGTTGCGAGGTGCGGAAAATGTCTGAGAGTAAGTGTGACATACGGACGCCGTTGCAGCCATACAGCGCGGGACACCTATCTATTCTTAAAGTAAGAAACATATATACTGGCCTAGGCTGGGGTCCTTATATGGGGAAGGGTGCGTTCTACACCAACTTCAGTATATCGGGTCACGAACTTCCCGTTTTCCTTGCGGGCGTGCTGTACTGTACCGGTATGTCATGTTATACATGATCGATGGCGGACGAGGCGTATCGGCAGCGACGTAACGATGGCGATACCGCAGTCCGTTACGTGATGTCTGTTCCTTCCTTTCCTTTGAGCGCCGTCCTTGCACCTTCCAAGCTCCCCGTGGGCGTCTCCATTATACGCTCGCTTACATACATAATACTTGAAATCAAGCCGAAGAACGCGATTGACTGGTTTCCGGCCGCACAGCAGTGTCGAGACCTTGGAATGTATACAGTACAGTACACCTAATAAAAAACAGGCTAATAAGAAACGCAGGCTGAGATTTACAGGAAAATAAGAAATTCAGGAGCCTTTATGCTGAAGTTAGTGTAGAACACCCCCGCTCCAAAATAAGAAACTCAGCCTGAGTCAGTATTTCTGTTTCTTAGTAGGTGTCCTATACTGTATGTAGATAAAACACAAAAAACACGCAGTTTTCCCTTCTATCTGTTCGAAATACCTCGCTTCTTTGATCAGGTATGCCGAGCTATACCCAGAAGAGGTAGATCGGATCTTCATGCTGTGCCCCAGCTTTTGCCTCGGTACGCGGGCTCCCAAGTTTGTGAGCGAAGCAGAGATGGTCGAGTGGGAGCGGACAGGAGCAAGAGGTAAGGGTGGACTTTGTTTGGAACGCACCGATGCCATACGCATTGGTTTTACGCGTTTACCCCACGTTGTGGAACCACGTAGCCCTGTTAATAGCACTCTGCACGATGGCGTGCTTGTGGCGATGCTCGATTAATCCTATTTCGGGGACTATAGTAAACAGGACCAAATATTGTAAGCAAAAATAGGGTAATATATAGGTTTTTGAGTATACCATAGGTCCTATTTACTATGGTCCCTCGTAATAGATCGATCGCGTCACGTTCAGATACGGGCGAAGTTCATCGACAACATTTAAATGTACTGTCTGTACTTCGTCTACTGTTTGGCAGATCAGGGTTCTCACCACGAATTTATGTGGGGTTATCTAACACGAGTAATTTTTACCACATGCAAGAGTGCTTAAAAACAAACATATTTTGAACACTTGGGAACAGACGTTTCCGAGCCCCTATTAATACCTATGAAAATCGATAAAACGGCTATTGTTATACTTCGAAGTATGCCTTGAAGACTAGAGTAAAGCTAGCATACCGGTGCAGAATATAGTAAACAAATGGGGCGTATGTACCATTATGAGAGGTATCCTTCTCTGCGAAGCCTCGACTAACAAAAACAAAAAAAAACTCTGTGCCAGGTGGCACCCCCTGTGGTTCCCGATGGGCTTCAGCTGAAATGGCGCGACAGTCGGTGTTTTTTTTGTGAGCGGTGCTGTTTTCGTATGTTCCAACATGTTCAACATGGATGGTATAACATGGGGGCTATTTTTGCAAACTCCAGACAGTACACGAGAGGACCGGCGCCGCGGGAGAAGGTGTTGGTTTTTCGTGTCCAGGGAAGATGGTGTAGCGTCGGGCAGAACTGCTGTGGGCGTTTCGACCTATGCTTGAAACGTGTACGAATCTTGCAAGACGTAGCCCTAGCGCCAGAGGTCTAGCTTGAATAGCTGTACGGAGTAAAAATGGTGCACTCGACCCGTAAAACCCCGATACATAGAGGCTTCTTTTCTTGAGCAAGCAACACATAGATATAATAGGTCGCTTAACAGTTGACCTGTATTGTGCATGCTTCTGTCGGTCGCACGCAACAGTGTTTCCCGTGTCTACGGGCGGGGAAGCAAGCGTCCCTTGGTCATTTGTCCAGGAAGCCAAGCTGCAAACGGACTACCCGGAATACGTGTGCCCCGCCGCGATCGTGCACGGTCTTAACGACGACGTGGTACCGGTGGCGTCGACCAGATCTCTCGTGGAGAAGAGGTGGGGGTGCCATTCCGATGCTGACACATTGTACGATAGAGGTTCACCATTTTTTTTATGAAGCTCCTCACTTGAGGAGCTCTATACCTCACCGAAAAAATATTTTGAGCAAATTGAAAGTGCAATCTGATGAACAAACTCGTGACCCATCTACACAAAAAAAGGATATTGCAAAAATGGAATGGCATTTTGACGATTTTGGGTTAAGGAGCCCCGTCATCCAGAAAATAAAAACGCCTAAAATGCTACCTCTATCGTAGAACGCGTCTGCTGTTTACGAGTTGTCTGCAGATTGGCAGGTTGAGCCTGCTTAAATGTGTTGTGATCCATCGCTTGTTTTGATGAGAACACTACAGTATGGTTTTCCCTACAGTAGATGCCGGTTCTCCGTGAGAAATGCACACTTGAACGCTCCTCGTCGCGCCCCCGGAAGCCAGAATCATGCCAGGGGTACTGTGTATTTTATTTCCTTTTCGTGTTCCTGCCGTGCGTGCGCGGAACGTTGTCGTACGTAGGTTAGAGTTGGCCGAGCGGACGTCCGCGATATTCGTGGAGGACGACCACTCGCTCCTTCAACCATCGACAATGGCCCTCGTGTCCAAGACCCTCACGGACTTTCTTGATCTTGGAGGGGAAGCTGTGGCACAGGGGGGTGTCACTGCAGAAGAGGAAACGCAAGGGAGAAACCTACCACCCCTCCAAAGAAACGTTGAGGTAAAGTAATCTCTGACTGGGGATTCGAAGATTCTCACGCAAAATGTTGCGAATGTGCTCCAGTTGAAGTAAGCTAATCCCTGGCTGGGGATGTCAAGCTTCTCACGCAAATTGTTGCGGATGTGACGATACTTGCTGATACCGTTCCTTGCGCCCCATCTCAATACATATATCTATTTATGGAATCGGTGTCTCCATCTATATGTATGTGTAAAATATATGACATTGTGCTGTCCTCTAAGGTCGACCCCACCGCTTTTGACGATTCGCAGGTGGAAGCAAAATTTTCAGCCGACGACGTCGACAAAGTTAAGGTGAGATCGTACTATACAGGACAACATAAGAGGAGTGTGCGGTGATAATTGCGGGAGACGACGAATTCGCTCGTTAAATGCCGTGTCTCAGCCGCTGGATGACCATGCGGATGACCATGCGTCCGATTACGGATGCATCTCTCAAATTATGTTCTGCTTGCAGTTGTACGCACCACAGGTGACTGTCGCGTCGTATTCGAAGACAGCAATGAATGGTATCACTGATCAAACGTACAGCAGGCGGCGATTGAAAACTCAGACTCTAGGCCAGGGCGATCGAGTACCCAATACCGTTTTGTATGCTTGATTTACGCTGTATGCTTGATTTACGCTGTATGCTTGATTTACGCCGTATGCTTGATTTACGCTCTATGCCTGATTTACGCTGTCGGTGCACGCGGCAAAACCGTTGACTGAGGCGTCTGTCTGGTTTCTGGAATGTTGTCGACTCGCCGCCGGGGCAGGAGTCTTTGCTGGCGCAAGGAGGAAAGTTCGTGGGGGAGCAAGTCTTCACCGATGTTTATTGGGATGCCCAAGGGTGTGGCTTGACGGAAAAAGACTGGTGGCTGCGGGCTCGCGCCGGTCGTTGGGAGCTCAAGGCGAGTGTGTTCAGAAATCTGAAACCTGATTTTTTTCCCGTAAGTTGGTGTTGGATAGGACAGCGTGGCAACCATGGCAGTAGCGTTGTTGTTTTGTGGCTGTCCCTTTTGCTATTGCTGCAGCATCCCTCTTTTTGCCGCCATGTACGTGTGCCTTGTGCCACGCCCGCGCTGTGTTACGCCTACATGAAGTGAGATAAACTCGATCAAGGCGTCGATTGTTGTTGTACAGATGCCAGCCGGCGATGTGGGCGAAGGGGCCACCGCTTATAAAGAGATCACGCTGGCTTCGGAGATCGCGAGAGAATTGCTGGTGGCGGGCTTTTTTAGCGCGTCGGATGCTCGCGATATCGAGGGTTTGTGTCTTGGCGAGGGAATGCTGGAGGCTGCGGGGTTTGAAGCCTTTGCGTCATTCCGCACGAACCGCGAAAAATACAGGTACGTACGCGCTTGGTGTTGGTATTGGCGCGCGGTAGGGGTACGGACTACCAGCATAAACTAGAAGAGGATACACGCTTTCGATTTTCGTTTGCGATGGCGACGGCACGTGCTCTTCTTGGTGCGGTGCAATCGGCAAGTTGACGATACAAGGTAGAATCGACCCGTGAGCGCTGTACCTACACAAACCTTTCCATCACAGAGCTGGACCACTTGCCTGCTCTACGTAGGCAGGCATAGCAGGTCGACCACTCTTGAAGCAGTGTAATTTTCAATATGTCGACCATTTTACGGCAAAGCTTGCCCCTAGTTAATTTCTAATAGCTTGTCCTCTAAAACGTGGGTGCAGCTCTGAAGGAGGAAAAGTCCGCCATGGGTACCTGCGTCCGTGCGTGCAATTGTCATTCGTGCAGCTTAGACATATTTAGCGTCGACATCGACCGGGCATCTTTTGGTCACGAAGTGGTGGAGATCGAGCAGATGTCGAGCCCTAGGATGGAGGACATTGAGTCTGCCAGGGACAGCATTGCTGCCTTGGCGCGATCCCTAGGTGCCCAGCGGGAAGGAGCGTCCGGGCGTTCCGTCAAGGTGGGGGACACTCCAAGTTTTTTTTTTGTAGTGTTACCCCTGTTCGTGACAAATACTTGAGCTGCGAAAATGACGAAACAAGTCAAAACTCAGCATTGCAAGCTGAGGGATACGTTTCATCTCGGGCGTTCAATTTTTTTCATGCCATATTAATCCTGCCACCATCGCCGAACGTTGTCGTCGGGCTTATTAACCCTTTTACAACTGGAAACCCGTTTTGGGGACACATTTACTTGATAATAGTATAGGGACGGGGTTCGGGGTTCTAAAGGGGTTAACACAAATTTAAGAAAGTGACATAGCATCACCCGCTGCCGACGTTAACTAACTGGAGGTTTTTGAGCCGATCATCCGCAGTACAAGCACCACCAGGTCCCGACATAGCAAGCAGCTCCCCAGTAATTAGTCCGGGATATGCTTGACGTTGACTTTTTTTTTTCTTCTTTTTTTTCATCCTCCGGCGGATGGGGAAAACTAAAGCTTACGCTCACCACACTCCACGTATTTTGTACATGTCACTTGACGTTGAAGTCGCTCGAAACTAGATATATCATACGTACGGCAAGATGGTGGGGATATTTTACCAACCTGATTTTGGGTATTCGCACCGCCTGAATTGGTCGTTTGCTTCCAAATGCACCAGGGCAAGCTGAAGGAATACATTATCAAGAACTGCCCCAAGCAGCTGGACGTCTTGATCAGGTGTGGGTCTCATGAGTGCAATATTTTTGTCGTTAGGCACGAGACGATCGCCCTAGTAATGTGCAGCGGTCATGGGGAACGCCTAATTGTTCCACACTCTCGTAAAAACTAGAGAGGCGGTCCCTGGAAAAAAATGAAACCCCTTTCTCTTTTCAATCATAAATACGGACAGTTAGAGTGCGTTGAGGGGACAGGTCAGCCTAGGCTGTGTCGAGGGTGACTCGCCAGCCAGGCTGCGTTGAACGAGCCTAGATTGCGTTGGGGGGTGATTCGCATGTTACATATCATTCGAGTCGGGACAATCTCGCATACCGAAAACAAGTACCTTCTAGAACGAGAACGGTTTTGGGGTTCTGGCAACAGAGACCCAGAGTAAACTCTATACCAAGTGAAAAGAGAAAAGTGGAGGTGGGTGCAAGTTTTTTCGGACATTGCACAGCTCGACATTTTGACGAAGCCGGCTGCTCGCGCCTTCGACAGATTTTTTGCTCGTACTTCGAGAAGAATTTCGTAATTTTAACTTTTTTTTTCGATGGTGGTGCAGGGTGGAGGTAGGTGCACAATAAGTGGATATCAGCTTTACACTATAGGCGACATCCGCAGCAAGGCGCTGCGTTTTATTTGGGGGGAAGGGATGGGGATGGTGATGAAGCATCCCCGGTTAAGAAAAAAAAAGTATGGCAACCTGCTTGGGGTATGAGGTTGACGTACTCCTTTTTGTTTTTTTTCAAGTCATGTTTGTTGCCGGGTTTCAACCGGTTTCACCGTATGCTGGAGGGAAATTCAGCAAAACGCACAAACCGGGGACGGACTGAAAAAATCCCCGGGAAAAACGTCAGATTGAGCTGAAAAACTCAGGGTATGGTAATGTTGGGGTGGGGATCACGAATCCGTCGTCCGATTCTGGATATTCGGTTTTGGTATCGAGTTACAGACACATAATTCCAGGGACAAAATCTTTAAATTTGAA
>JBBMKB010066132.1:0-15217 GCA_037833945.1 Alaria marginata
GTCCCAGAATCCCGCTACTCGTCATCCTACCATACATCGAACTCCCTAATAGATCCAGCGTACGTATCATGCTAGGATCATCAACGAACAAAAATCCATGGGAGATTCAGTGGCAACTCATGGGCTAGTAGCAGGTTCTCCTGGGTGACCCATGGGCCAGTGCTCTCAACCCGTGGGTGACCCATGGTCGGCCCATGGGCCAGCACTAAAAACAGATGGGCGGCCCATGGACAACCATGGACCGGCACCATCAGTAATGTATGACATGACCTATGAACCACCACTTAAAACCCGTGGGCGGCTCATGGGTGACCCATCGGCGACCCTTTGGCAAGCACCACAAACGCATGGGCGATCCACGGGTGACCCATTGAACAACACGACACACGCCTGGGTCACCCATGGTCGACCCGTGGGCCAATACTATACAAACCCGTGGGCGACCCATGGGCTATTACTACACTGAGAAATCACGGGTGACGCATGAGCGACCTATGGGCGGCCCATGGGAAGCACAATAAACCCATGGGCGATCCATGCGTCACCTTCGGGTGGCACTGTAAACTCCAAGTACAAGGCACATACTGTACGTTGTCGGGATGCACATTCTTTTTGTATTTGCTGTTGATGTTTGTTTGCACACTGCAATGAATGGGTAACCCATGGAAGGTCCGCGGTCGTCCCATGGGAGATCCGTGGTCCAGATTCACAAACCCCATGGGTGACCCATGGGTGACCCATGGGCGACCTATGAACGACTGTATAGCTGTCGCTAGGAACTCGCGCAGCAGGATACTTTGTATTGTATTCGAATAGTAACTGTCGTTAATTTGTGTGCGTTGGTTGGTAATTTGGAGAGTCATATAGATGAAACTTGGTCGGCAGCGCACAAAACAAACTCCATAAAACCAGGCCTCAGCCACCTCGAATTTTTCATTTGTAGACACCTCAGAGCTACTCGTGCTTCTTTAGAAGTAGAGGTAGATACTACTGTAATTCCAAAGGGATGCACGCAAGACGGGAGGACTGCTGCAGGCTCCCCAACCCGGGTAACCATGGGTGTCATCCGAATTGTTTTGATTGTGATAAATTGATTTCAAGGCCACAGCCTTTATAACTGTTACAGTAACGAGGCACATACTTTGTCGCAGGACACAGCCATACTATAATGTATGGCGGGCGGGCACGCTGAACCAGAGCAATTAGGCTGATGAACAGAGCAATACTACATACAGTAGAACATCTTGGAGCCAGGCAATCACACAACTCGAGCCATCTGCCAGGCAAGAATTTCCGAACGAAACAGTTCAGACAAGAGGTCGGCGTCGATCCTTTCGGCAGGCTTTTCTTTTCCCTCATTAAAGCATACATATTGTTTCCCAAGAAAATACTAAATAACAAGGGATATGCGTCAACCGTTCAAAGAAGCATGTTGGTTCTCACTGCCAGCACAGAAACAAGTGATCCTCGTTGATCCATCAGGAATGCAGATGTTTTCGCAAGATAACAACAGGCAGTACATCCGCGTTGATCGTTCAGGCAGACCTTTCGTTTTGTCACGGGAAAACCAGGCAAACTATTCCCCTTGATCATCAAGCAGGCACATATTTCCACACCGAAATAACGGTCGAGGGATCCTCGTTGATCCACCAGGCTACCACTTTTTACGGAGGAAAAAAACACAAATTACAAAAACTCAGACCAGAGGTTTTCGTTGATCTACCAGGCAGACAGTTTTTTCCTCGCGCAAGAAACCGTCGAGACGTCCTTGATGATCCATCAGACAGGCAGCTTTTACTCATCAGGTCTATTCTTATCATGCATGCTTTACTCCAATAGGATCGGCTTCCACGGCCGTGTTGCCCAACGGCCGGATACATCACTAGTGTTGTCGCCATGTGTAGTACTCTGCCAGGACGGCATTTTGTCTGAAGTTTCGCCGCTCGACTGGATCTGTGACATCTTCTTTTTGCCGAACCTCGCAGATGGTCCCGTTGTTTCTACGTGTGAGTCTTTGTTTTCTCCGATTTATCGTTAACTTCGATCGGCGTTTGAGACCACAGAGCTTATCTCTCTCTAGAATGATGGATCGGGACAGAAAATGGCTGCGCTGGATGTCGATGGGTTGAAATTACAGTTTTATGCCAAGAACATGCACATACACACTCATGTTGAGACGCACATCAAGTAGAAGCCGACGAGCCGTTTCTCGAGGAACCTGGTTTCGTCGTATCCAAGTTGTTCATGTGTCGCCACGTGGTGTTAGGTGTATGGCGATCCTTCCACTAACAACCAGCTCGATAACAAAGCAAAAGGGCAGTACTATGATTATGTGTTCGGCTCGGCAGCTATAGATGTTGTTACTATACCTTTGGTGTGTAGAGCTCAAGTGTCGTCGCCTATACATCGTATGCCGTCGAACAGCTTTTTGAACGCCCGCTCAGTGATCATGTTGTCATGTTGGAGAGATAGACAGCCTCTTTGCCAGAAACTGCGCCGTCACTCCCTGAGGCGCGAACTTGACACTAAGGCCCTCTCCGTCCGTCTTGAACGGATACGCCGAGGTTGGCTATAGTCTTCGTGTGCGGAACGCTTATAGAAACACCGCTGTCATATGGCGGTTTCATTGACCTTGGCACTATATCCACAGGAGTTACCAACCTACACCCTCCACGAGGTCATATACACATCCCTACGTATGTACGTAGGATACCACGCCGCACCGAGCCGGATCGAGGTATTATACGCACCTTGCGCCTTCCACGAACTTCGGAGGGGATTACGTTTTCTTTTTTTTTTGGAGTGGCTCGGGGTGACTCGAGCGAGTGATGTCCCTGTTCCTTTGCGGTCTTACGCTTTCGTACTGTTTTAGTTTTGCGACATGAATCCGCAACAGAATGGTCAGCTGCGCTGCGCCAACAAAATCGCCCAAAGTAGTTTTGCTAGTAGTCACTCGGGTGAGTGGCTCAAACCCGGGTGTGGCTCGAACCCGGTAGCATAACATCCCCCCTACCGCAGCCTTGTATACTTCCACAGTAACACTTCCATGGACTCTCATCTACTTTCTTCGCGACCTTCCTTCCACTTGCCCACTGATTTCCATCTACTTCCACAAGCTTCCGAAATACACTTCCACCGACTTTCGGCAACTTTCATAGATTTCCAGCGATAGATTAATCTAATTCCACGGATTTCCACACACTTACATCTACGTGCACGAGCTTCCATCCAAGTCTACCGGTTTCCATGTACTTCCACGAGCTTCCCTGACGTATATACTTCCACGCACTTCGATTACCTGCCCGAATTTCCAGAATACTTCCACGGGATTCCATAGACTCCCAGCGATTTCCATGTACTCCCTCTTCCTCAAGCTTCCGTCGTATACCTCGACGGACTTCCACCCACTTGCATCGACGCCCACGAGCATCCATCCGCTCTATTCAGTCGGTTTCCATCTACTTTCAAGAGCTTCCATAATAACACTTCCATGGACTTCCACTAACATCAATCTACTTCCACGAGTTTCGATACGATACTTCCACACTGTTCCACTCACTTTCATTTAAGTCCACATACTTCCATCCTTGCCTGCCAATTTCCCAAATATACTTCCACGGACTCCAAACGTACTTCCACGGACTTCCATCTACGTGCACGAGCTTCCAATATTAGATTCCAACGATTTCCATTTACTTCCACAAGCTTTCGTAATATATGTTCGTCTTATACTTCCACAAACCATGGTATATCTCCACGAGCTTCCAATATTTGATTCCAACGATTCCCATCAATTCAACAAGCGCACTTCCACGGAAACGTCCATGGGCTTCCATACATACTTCCATGTAAGCCCCCATCACTGAAATTTGCAAGTACTTCGATCTATACTTCCTTGGAAGCTGCCGTCTACTTGCATGGCAGTCTGCATATACTTCCAAGGAAGGTTCGATGTATTTCCAGCTACTGTGGCCCCATGAAAGCTAGCGAGAGCTTCCATGTGCTTCCGCGGAAGCAAATAGAAGCTTCTACGAGCTTCCACTCAGAATCGTGGGCGCCACAACCGGCTTGGCTAGCCATATAAGAACACCTACCACAAACAAACAAGTTAGCTCGTCCATCCAAAACGGCGGCATCGACCCTGATATTCGACTTTCCATGAATTGTAGCTTCCACGCCAACTCTGCCGGAAAACGTCATACCATCTCATGCCAGCGCGATACCGCATGAACTTGATCCCTCGGCGGGCTGCGGCAAATGCTACCGGCATGCTTAATATTGAATTAAGCATAGTTGCACAGGTCCGCGTTGAGGCCGGTAAAGCTTTGGTCGCCGATCTGGACGGTTCCTTTGTCGGTGTTCTCGATGTCCGGGCACTGCACGGGACAAAACATCCAGGTTAACGGGTGAGCAGAAGGGGGTGTTCGTGGGTTGTAAGGCGCGGAAGACTCTGTCTGTTGGAAGTACCATTTATCATCAAGTTGGGGTTATTCTTACTCTTGATGACCCTACTCCCTTCTTTTCCACTGGTAACGTCTGATGTGCCAGCATACATACACGGACGTTTGACGTTAATTTACGCAGGAGAGGACCAACAATGCCCTCGAACTACACATAGTGAGCCGATCTAGCCGACTCGTACCCCACGGTCGGTTGAAGGGGGATGAAGGGGGACGCAGGACCGATCTACGTGGTCAGGGACAAGTAACCACCCTCTTATACAGTAGACACATTCGCATGTTCCAGTGGCAGCTTTTACACTACAAGAGTCGTCCCGAGAAACGAGGCGATAAAAAACGAAATCATGGACGAGGCTCGCTGATAAATCGCTGAGAAACTGCGGGGTAATGTAGAAGCTAGCTCTCCCCGGCAAATATGTTGATAAAGCCAATTGCTTTGGAATCTCACACCGTCCGATCTTCCTTCTTTGCTCTGGACCAAATTCGACGCGTGCAATTAATAACGTCATACGAAGTAGCACTGTCCCGCTAACACCGGCATGGTCGTCTACCAAAACGCACTAACATGATACCTAAGCCAAACATTGAATTTTTCAAGTCCAACATATACGTCAGGCACCGTAGCCCAGTGATTGGACTCACGGTGTCTACAGAGAGGTTGTCCTCCATGAACAGCTTGTCGTCCGAGACGAAGGAGATGGTAGCGGAGTTCGAGATAGCCCCGCCGTTCGCGGCCTCATTGCGCCTGAAGTCGGATAATAGCAGAAATTATACATTAGTTTTGAGGGCAACATGTTGACAAGTATTCTAGCAGCAAACAGAACAACCCCACCTTTCTGGTTGAAACGAAGGGCTTTGTGACTGTCAAGAGCAAACATCCAACAACAGCAGTGCTGCTGCCGCACCGTTGTTGTTGGTCAACCTTCAGCTCTCGCCTCCGCGGAAGTATGCCACCGAGGCCACGAACGCAGTTGGTGTCATTGACAAGTTTCCTGGCAATTATTCAACTTCAGAGATACCCTCCAGTCGCCATTCTGCTAAAAAAGGTTCGCCTCGACCGCCCCTTGCCGCAGCAACTCTAGACGGACGTATGCGACTAACAGTATACAGTATATGCTATTAAAGTGCGGTAAGGGTGCGACTGATGTTTGTTTGTTTGTCTCCTCACTTGACGAGCCCTACACCTGACCTATGATCCTTTGGAACCACAAAACCCAAACAGAAAATTTGAAGGTGCACCCCGATGAACGATCAATCAATCAATCAATCAATCCCGTGGCCTAGGGATGACACGATCATTATCATTATCGCAAAACAAGAACGACCTTTCGACGATATTGGGTAAAGGAGCCAAAACATGAACTAAATCAAAATAGCCAGAAAGAGCTACAGTACTAGCATACCCCTAGCGTAGGACGTCAACACAAAATCAGTTATCGTAAACTCACTTGAAAACCGCCGTGCTGCTGAATACCACGGTGGACGCGCCGAACGCTAGAAGGGCACCGCCTCCCTTGTTTTCGTCTTGCGCGTCGGAGTAGCTGTCGTCGTCGTAGATGTTGGGATAGTCACCCTAACATGTTCAACACGCACAAAAACAGGTAACAGGTTACTTATAATAGCAAGTGTTAAGAAGGGTATATACAACAACATATAGGGGAACACAACTTCATATGGGGTTCGTTACGTTTTTGTCGTCGGCACTCTCCGTATGGGGAGACAATGTGTATGTGCGTCGTATTCGGGTGCAATACAATACAGTGGCGCCACTTTCACCCAAGAACAGCAAGACTCACGTCGCAGAAGTTGTCCTTGAACTTGGCTTTGTTCTGGAATGTGACCATGTTGTCACCCACGGCCTCGTCGTCGGTGTCGGTCGTGCCTCGAGACGCCAAAGCACAGCCACCCTGGGAACACAATGCGTGCGAAAGACACAGTGAAAGCAAGTACAGTGAAAATCCTCGTCGGATACGGTGGTGTCTCGACAGGCTACCGCACACACAGCTCCTCTAGGATTACAACCCGTGTGGAAGGCATACATAATGCAGCAAGAGCCCCGACATAACCAGGCCAGCGTTGCCGCTCTTGTCTCGGTACCGCTGTTATCTGAGGTTGGGTATCGTATACGAGGGGTAGGTGTTAGGATAATGCGCGACAAGGCGTGGCAAGCCAATTTTTACGGTTCTTAAGTCCGTGTTCCCTTAGAATCGATGCTCTTGAATCCGGTACCCCACTGTGGTTAGCTCACCGCTCCGGCTGGATCGTGGACATCGTTACCACGACGAAAGAGGGAATATGGTATTCGATTGCCCCAGGCGTACACCTATCGTTCTGGTATTCAAATTAACAGGAGGTATTTCTCCCTAAAACGGCGGGCGCTGTTGCTGCTGTGGTCGACACAAACATGTAGGACCGTGGCATGGAAAAATCAATGCCTGCCAGGACGGCTTCAGTTTGTCGAGCATAAGTGCCGAACCTTTGTGCATCGAACTACTGTAGTGGGTTTATCCAATAGTGCTTACTACTGTAGTGATGGTCAATTAGTAAGCCGCGTAATAACTATTAAGGTCGAGGTTGAAGGCTCGAATCTCACAAGGAACTCTTACAAATCCACAGGCTGAAAGCGCGAAAGCGTGTGTGGGCAAAATTCGATGCACATCGACGAGCATGAAAAGCTGAAAAGTGGGAATGCTGAACCCTATGAGCGATAAAAGCAAAGTCAGGTTCCCGGGGGAAGAAGGGGGCAGACACGTGACCACAGCTTGTCTAGAAGGTCGCCGAGGGTGAAACCTTTCAGTGCAGCTGGAGAGTGAGAGTGATGATAAACACAAATAAACAGACACACACACAAACAAACGGACACATAAACAAAGAAACAAAGAAACAAAGAAACAAACAAACAGACAAACACAAACAAGCAAGCAAGCAAACAGACAGACAGACATACAGATGGACAGACAGACAGACAGACAGATAGACAGACAGACGAAACAATATCCCTCAGCGCCACATGAAACCTTTAGCCTCTTGCATGGGGAAGCAGTGCATGCCAAAACGGACACAGAATGTCGGGCACGAGTGCCGTACCGTGGTTCATCGAGCTGCGCTATAGTAGTCGTAACCAAACATATAACCTCACCGCCACGCGAAGTATTCAGGCTCTTATTGTATTATTTATCCTCTCCATCTCACCAACAAGATGCTTCAAAATGTAGTGGTTTTAGTCAAACAGATACCCTCAGCACCACGAGAAGCACCCCGTTTCAAATTTCCACCGGTACAAATTACTGGTGTGTGGCCTGTACAGACAATACCTGGTATATGGCAACCCGGCCCCAGCTTGTCGATAATAGGTGCCGTACCGTGGCGCATCGGACTGCCGTACGCGAAGCATTCAGCCTCTTACTTATTCGAAGTACTATTGTATGTCCTCACCATCTCGCCAATGTTGTCCTTGAAGATGGATACGCCCATGAAGGTTACAGTGCTGTCTGCTCCGGAGTTGTACAGAGCCCCGCCGCGGCCACCATAGGGTAGTCCGTCGTCCGTGTAGGCCACGCCGACAGAGTTGCTGAAACACGACCGTGCATAAAACAAGCAGACACACGAGTGCAGATATGAACGGCAAGCACGATGTGCGGAAAAATCAACCGGGAGGGTGGATAACAGGGGAGGTCGCAACGGTAGGCGAACTAGCGGGGGGGGGGGGCAGGGTTAGGCGGAATAGCAGGGAGGGGCGCAAGGTTAAGCCTGATAGCACCAATGTTTCGGGGGGAAAAGCAAGCGTATTGCACTAATTCTGTTCACTTTTATGGTTTGTGTGCGTGTAATAGGGCACATGATGAAACCACCCGGACCGACCGCTCTCATCAGCCTGTCCTTCCACGAAAGTGCAGGGTCGACTCCGGATGAGCGCTGATCGGCCGATATAAGTAGCTGACATCGGCAGCGAATTACACATGGAGAGCGACGCGCGGTACTGTTTTTTATTGGGGAAGCCGTTGTGGTACACCGCGATGAAAAGAGTCATCCCGCGGTAGGGGTACTCCAATAAGTTTCTGAGCTCCTGTTATGAGGAGCTCAATATCTCCCCCGAAACATGGCTTCCAAGATTTTCGTTCGCGCAACCCGATCAACATTTCTATCCGCTAGTCCTGAAACAATTTCACTCGTAAAATGGTCATACCAACCGGTAGTTCCTCACTTCAGGAGCCCAGCCGATCAGGAACTTTTGGCCCCAAAAAGTACAACCCCTACCGTGGGATGACTCAAAACAGCCATTCAAATATGATGCTGATAACTACGATCAAGGGTGCACCTACTTTTGGAAAATGCTTCTGGTGCCGAAGGTCAGATCGCCGTAGTTCGCAACGGCTCCGCCCACGCCACCGTTGGGGTCGAAGTTGTCCCTGAACACGGCCTTCTTCATGAACTGTTGACATACATATGCATTCAAATAACAATATAATAGGTGAACATCACAACAAGACGAGCAAAAACATTATGGACCGAAGGTGTCCCTCCTGTACTGTTGATTTTGACGTTCATTGAAATACCAACACCATAGGCGAACATCCCAACGAGACGAGCAAAACAGCTATGGAGACACGCGTAACGCGCATAGCACTCTGGTGAAAACAAGGTTTAGCTATGCCGTTTGACCGTTTGCGCTATAACTTAAATCGATAACACGAGGCGACAGCAGCATAGGTTAGAGCAGTGACTAAGACGAACACGCGATGAGCGCAGCGATTGACATGCGACGCAAGTCACTTAGTACTAATCGTAGTCCCAGAGAAGTGTGCCCCATATGTGTCCCCGTGGCTCTGGAGAGCTAAAGCGGGTGCGCAAAAACTAAACAGACAGCATTATTAAGCCGAGCATAACACCTAGGGCGATAGCACCAGTGAATGCCTGCGTCATCGAATCTTGGTACAGCGCGTACTCTACCCATAGAGTGGTGGGGAGGAGTGTGTGCTAACTTCGTGCTCGGTAGGGAGGGGGGAGTGTACACAGTTCATTCATAGTGGTGGGCGGGGGGCAAGCGCTCATTTATTGCACAGCCGTAGTCCTATCACCATAGACCCTCGTATTCCTACAATGTCGGGACGGAGCACGTCGGGTTTTCACCGACAAGGCAGACATTGCGTGCACCAAGCGCGAAGCGCCGTGAATTGTTCAGCCAATCGCATGAAGGGTGAGTAGCATCCTACAAAGAACCACTTGTAAGGCGGACTTCCGCACCTTGTGCGTACTTTCTTGCATCTGGATGACAGCTTCCTATAAATGTATTTATTTTCTGGTGTGGCCACTCCCAGAGACAGCAATTGGGATACTATGTGACTGCCTCGTGGGTACCTTACCATATGCACACTCCGTGATATCACCCCCCTTGTGCGTGAGGGGCGGGGGGCGGGGTGGCAAGACTCGCGCAGCAATCCATCTTTCGGTAAGTGTTGTTGTTGTCTCTAAACAACTGGCACACCTTACATAGCGCAAGATACAAGACAAACATGTGCGATGAACAGCAACCCTTATGCGAAGCGCACTAAGCCCTATATACCATATCCGTCAATGGTAGAGATACTGTTTAATACTGACCCTAACATGTTTAAGATGCTGAAGATGCTTAAGATCGCTTTATAACATTGATTAACACTGATACGCACTAATACTGTACACCTCCTTACAATACTACTGCTGATTGTACTTCCATACAGTACTACTGCACTTCCATATACTGCAGTACAGTACTATTTAATACCTGTTATGATACTACAGTATGAACAGTACTCTCTTACCTCCATGGTGCCGGCGTTCAAGATGGCGCCACCGGGTTCGTTGCTAGGCTCGTACCCACTGGCGTCCGCGTCGTACTGGCCGTTGCCCAGGAAGTTGGCCTGTTCGTAGAACTTCACGTCGCCCTCGGAGTAAACGGCGGCCCCACCAAGCTCAGACTGCCAATACACCCAGCCGAACAAGAGTACAAGGAGTGTTAGATCACTGCTTGTTCGGCATGGGGAGGGCATCGCGGCAGGTCTGTGTCCCTCTCGTGGACAGGAAGCTGACCGCTCTTAAGAAAGAGGTAACATGCTACTGCATAGCGAAATCAGTTCTGCGTGATCTTATCCCACAGTACGGCGATGCACCTCGTTCTCACCCATACTCCATAGCTTTCGTAAGCTACCGTGTTGCCCCTGAAGGTGATCGTGTTCATCACGTCCATGCTGCAGCCGGCATCAACCATAACGGATCCACCCCGTTGCTGCAGAAAACGTCCACAGCAAAGCATGCGGCCGGCCGGTTAAGAAAAAAATGTGTTTTAGGCGCAACGTCGATCGTGGATTATTTTGTGAGGTTGATGATGAGAGCGATATGGAGCACATACGCGTGTTCGCCTGTCTGAAGGATTGATCGTCACTCTGTCCGGAAAAACACGTACAACAGTTGCTACATGTAGAGTACACTGCAGCTACGTGCAGCACAAACGAGGAACGGAGGCCCAAACCCGATACCAAACAGGAAGTTCAACACAAGAGCAGAATACCTCAAATTACGCGACCTTTTGCATTGGCCATGGTGACCTTTGAAGAGCGGTGATAGCGGTTATAGTGATTATAGCGGTTATATCGGTTATATCGGTTATATCGGTTATAGCGGCTATAGGGGTTATAGCGGTTCTAGCGGTTATATCGGTTATATCGGTTATATGGGTTAGGAAGGAACATACGCGTGCTACAATATGAAACCCTAAGGCTTTTTGTTGTGGCCGAACAAGTTTTGGTCGACGGGACTCTTCTTCACCCAGGCAACCCCTGACATTGTTTGTGATTGCCAACACATTTCGTTGTACACCTATTCATAATTGGAACTATTGAATTAGACCATGGGTTTGTTCATGCTGTTTTCTGGAGCTCCACATTCGAGGAGCTCTATGCCGACTGTGAGATAAAACGCAGGTCTAGCCGGATGAACAGTCTCATGTCCTAGGTATACATCGAACAGTATCCACAGCAAAACAGTAATGTTATTCTAACGATATTGACTACTTTGCTAATAATCTAATGGAGAAGCCCAGTCAATCAGAAACGCGTTGGTGAATAAGTACTTTAGTACAAATATCGTAGAACGAGGCCGCAGGGAAGAATAGGGTATAGGGTACTCACCGACTGGTAGATACCAGCAACTGTGAAGTTGGGAACGTCGAGGATAAGCTTGGTGTAGGCCACGACTTCAATCCTAACGTTCTCCATGGTCGCCGATGCCGCCGTGGAAACAATCGTCAGTTCTTCTCCACCAGTCACGTACACAATCTGAGCGGAAGGCATCGGACGAGCAGGGTTAATCATAGACAAACAATATGGATGTAACTGTCATCTTTTCTCCACCAGTGAAGTGCAACATCTGAATAAAAGGTATCAGCCGCGCGCAGTCAGGCATACATATCAAAACAAGTGTCACTTCCTTTCCACCAGTAACATACTTCGTATACTATCTGAAAAAAAGTTGATCATAAGTAAATATGAAAACAATCGTCAGCTCTTCTCCACCAGTCACGTACTAAATCTGAAAAAAAATCCTGATGGCACCTGGAATACTCTACAAGACCCTCCCCCACATCGCAACCATTGCTCCACGGATCGGCTTCTAACCAATTAGTCCACGGGACATTTTTTGTGCGGACCGCATAACGGTGTAGCGGGCACAGCCGAGAGGCACCCCGTAGCGCCTTGCCTAACATGGGCTAGTCGGACTCGTACCGGCCGGCTATGAAGGTCGGCGGCCATCAAACGCTGGCACTGCAGTTTGCCGCAGGAAAACTGGTGCTTGCTGTGACAACCCAGGAGCTCGGAGTAGTTTGATTGGCCGTTACGACATCATTGGCAACATTGCAACACCGAACGAAAGAGAGGACATATCCATATAATATGTTGTTGGTTACCTAATATATAACACTGTCCAAAGGACCACTTCGTTACGGCGAATAAATGTGGCTTGGTGGGGAGATCGCCTGCTTCTGCGCATGACGAACGCGGGTTCAAGTCCCGGCTTGGTCGACTTTTTCTGAGTTTCAAAGGCTGGACGGTTGTTGACGTTGTTGATTTCCCGCTTCAGTCTGCGGCACGTGATATAACTTGGATTCCAATGCCAACGAAGCCGCCGAAATTACATGAATTCGAAATCGGAAATGTTGTTGGCTACATGGCACTGCTAATAATCTGAGCGCCATGACCGACAAAGGGAACTTACCCATGATAGCACTGCAAGGATTGTCCCACCCTGACTCCTAGTAGTTTGTGACGAGAAAGGCGGGTGAAGTTCCAAAGGGGTCGCCAGCGGAGGGACGCTGAAAACAAAAGCAAACCATTCCACAAACTCAACGTGTACCACAAGGAGGTACCAGCTCACCAGCTGCACGGGGCACGACAAGCCGCCGGTGATGGAAGTCCCGAGGTTCCACACGTTGGTCTCCCTGCTGTCGATCACCAGGTAAGGGTACTCGTCCGTCGTGGGGGCTGTCTCCGAGTAGCTCTCGCAGTCGAATTGTTCCACCAAGGTAGTAGGGGTAGAGGCGCTATCGTCGCCCAGGTAGCACAGCTCTCGACTGCCGCTGGTGTAGGTCGCACCGTCCGTGAACTCGATCTCGCCGCCCTCGTAGTGAATTCCAGGGCACTGTTGAGGGGATGGTGTTGGGCCGGGTCGGTCCCCACCGGTTGGCATCATACTTTTAAATGCTACCAATAGTCTTGCGGGGGGGACCGTTGTAGTAATCCACGGCAAACACAGAATGCTATATCTTACCCCTATTTTACTAACCCTAATTAGTTGTAATTACTGTAAATATGTTCCCCTGTAGTGTTAATATTAATAGGTGCTGTATTCGATTTCATGGACACGACCATATCGAGTATCGTACACTATCGGCCCTCTGATAAGAAATAGACTTCTACAAAAAACTTAGCCTACCAGGTATACATTCCGGGGAAGTCAGAAGTTCGGCAGCTTTTACACTAAAGTTAGAGTAGTATGCATGCACGCGTTGTCAAATAAATATGAAACCTATCCCAAAACGACATTTCGGTCTCTTGCCAGAGGGCCGATGCTATTTAAGTCGGTTTGGCCCGCTCGGCACGTTTTTTCGTGAAGCGGGGCCTCTATTAATACTATTACGGGGGAACGTAGTTAATAGGACCTACGGTAGACACAAAAACCTATATGTTTATCCATTTTTACTACCAATATTTGGTCCTATTAACTACGTTCCCCCGTAATAGCTCTTATGGACGGTCCGTATGGTTTTCGCGTACCTACGCCGTTAAGATCAGGCGATAAGGGCTAGTATTAAGGAGAAGACGCGTGCTGCGATTAGCGCGATACTATGAATATACTGTAGTATAACACCACTTTTCGGCCGAAATATTTTCTGAATGACGAGGCTCCTAACCCCAAATTGTTCGGAATGCCATTCTATTTTTCGCGAAATGTTTCTTTTTGTTTAACTAGGACACAGGTTTGTTCATCGGATTGGACTTTCAGTTTACTCGAAATTAATCAGTTTTTCGATGAGGCAAAAAAGCTCCGCAAGTGAAAAGCTCCAAAAACAAAATGGTAAAACCTCTGTCGCAGGAGGAGTGTTGATCGCCAAAACCTTTTACCAACAGCTAAGCGTTGAGTGCAAACACAATGCGGGGACTACTGTATCAAAAAGGTGTAACGTTATTGCATGTCATCGCGAAGAAGAAAGTTCCATATAGGAAAGATCCCCGCCAAATATCTCGCCAAAAACACCCTCCCGGGTGATGAAACTCAGACAATTCAAACATATAATATAATATCATATGTACGCACAACTCTGAGTTAGGCTTGTATTTTTTCGCCAGCGCGTATACAAGTAGGCCCCAGCAGCAATCGTCAAATCTCCCCGACCTCGTGAAACGCCTTCGACGTTCGCATCAATGGTATGTATGTTGACGGTATGTTGCAAGGAGGCCAGCCCAAAACACGACTAGTTTCTTCTTTCTACCAGGGTATATGTTAGGACCGACAAAAACAGACCGAAAAGGAGGACCTTAGTACAAACTACCACAAAGTCAATAACTCACTCCAATGATGGCGGTATTGCTCGAGATTTGAGCGTCCGATGGGAGGGTGACCTTTGTCGCTGCCGTCCACATTGCCCCACCAACTTGGGCGGTGTTGTCGGTGATCGTCACAGGGCCCGACATGGTGATGTTTGCGGTCCTGTCGATTCATTAGCGCGGAATACGGAGGGGAAAAGCAGGCACACGCATGCATACGCCACGGGTAAGTATGAAGAGACTGATAAAGCGGAGAGGATTTCACGTTCAACCCTGGGTGTTGGGGGGACTATCGACAAAACTGAGGTGGTAATCGCCGACGCCAACCAAGCGTAGAAAATGTACGATAAGCACTGAAGCCATTCGCCCCTTGCGCAAAACATAATACAGAAGCCACTGCCTTCCTGATATGTTCGTCCATCGGCAAAACGTTTTGCAATCATTCCGAGGAAGGTCGACGCGGATACTGTCTGCAGTGGACGGTGCAGGATGAAGATCAAGGGGGCCCGGCGGGGAAAACGTTCACGCGCAGGGAGGTACGGGATGGGATGGGGTGGAATTATATGGGATGGGATGGGATGGGATGGGATGTGATGGGATGGGATGGGATGGGATGGCATGAGATGGGATGGGATGGGATGGGATGGGATGGACTGGGATGAGATGGGATGATATGGG
>JBBMKB010066143.1:0-15217 GCA_037833945.1 Alaria marginata
CAAGTTCTAACTCGAAGTGGTTAACGAGATTCGACTTTAGGAAGGATTCCCCGTTTTATGGCTGGCCCAGCCTGTACTACTGTAGGGTTAGGGTTAGGGTTAGGGTTAGGGTTTTAGGGTAAGGGTTAGCTACAGTAGTACCAGGGTCAACAGTATGATACGTAGATAGTCAGTCGTTAATCAATCTCCGCACGGAAACTACAAAACCCATTAATGAGGGGGACAAAATCTGACGGCTGTAGAACGTATCAGCTTGTTATACTTCGAAGTATACCGGTAGAGAGTCGTATTATCGTTCAGGGGAGGGGGGGGGTGTACTACTGTAGTGTACAGCACCCATATATGGCTCAAAACTCCCAGGTATACCTATGTTGGACGCATGCCGTACATTGTTTCGCACCCCTGACAGCTCGTGAACTAGATCATCTGTCGTTTATAGCTCACGCCTTGAAAACATGTGCAGATGGGCTATCTCCTATAGCTCATCCCGGTGAAACATGTGAAGCTCATGCAGCCCACCCTTGGCAAGTAGGCGCATATGAGCTATCTTCTACCTGTAGGTACAGCTCAAGCTTTGAAAGCATGTGCAGATGAGCTACGTTCTATAGCTCAAGCCAGGAAAACATGCGCAGCTCATGTAGCTCATATAGCTCACCAGTAAGCTAGCCTCGAAAAGAGCTATTAATAGCTCGAGCTCGTACGTACGGTGAGCTGATTTTGTCGGGGGGGTTGAGTATGCCACACGTCGTGTGAGGGTTGTTTGCCATTTATCCAACCAAATTAATATCCCCAAATGCACCACCTTCTGTTCCAGCAGATATTTTCAGCTCATGAGCTAGCTCGTAAATCGTGTATAGCTCACGCCTTCAAAACAGGTGCAGATGATCTACCTTCTTCATAGCTCATCTCGGGGAAACACGCGCAGCTCATGCAGCTCCTATAGCTGAGCTCACCCTGGGCAATATATGTGCAGATGAGCTATCTTCTTCGAGCTTTGAAAACAAGTTGAGACGAGCTACTGCTGTACGTCCTATGGCTCAAGCCAGGAAAACGTGTGTAGCTCATATAGATCGTGTAGCTCACCGATGAGCTACCCTCGAAAGGAGCTAGCTCGAGCTACGGTAAGCTGATCTGTCTTTCCGGGGTGTGCATTGTGCATTGTTTTACAGCAAGCAGTGAGTGCGCGAGTAAGCAGGCTGAAATCAAGTACAAACGACGGCCGTGTCTGCTGTTTGCTGTTTACCTTCAGGGCCGCAGAAGTGCTGAAGGATAGCGCCGCCAACATGGCCTCATTCCTTGCTATGTTTTTCCGCCGGAGGAGAACAATGTCGGGTATTTCTTCATCCTCCTGCTCCTGCTCCTGCTCCTGCTCCTCCTCCTCCTCCACCTCCCGCTTCACTTTCTGCTCCTGCTCCCTCTTCTTCTTTCTACCAACTCTGCTGTCCCTTTTACTGTCATCCTCCGACTGATCTTCCGTGTAATCCTCATCATCATCGTCCTCCTCTTCTTCCTCTTCCTCTTCCTCCTCCTCGTCCTCCTCCTCCTGCTCCTGCTCCTGCTCCTCCTCCTGCTCCTCTTCCTGCTCCTCCTCTTCTTTCACTACTATCTTCTCTTGGCGTCTGCGCTTCATGCCACTATCTACTTGCCGAGTGGTCGCGATGATCTTTGGCAGTTTGGATCTCTGTACTCTACCTGCGAATTGGGTGGGGGGCAGGCAGGCAGACAGCAGGCTGGCAGCAGCAAGCCAAAATTCAAAAATTAAGAAGGGGATGCTTACGAGTATTTCCCGTGATGCTAAGGCCTCGCAAGTCTTTAGACACATAATTTTGATTTTGCTTTTCCTTTCCTTCGGCACCTAAACGATCGGAGGACCAGCGCCTGAACCCTCAAGCACGGTTGCACACGGCAACGGTGCGCCTACGGTATTTCACCTTGGGGGTAGCAAGGGGAGCATCGTGCTGGCACTGGAGGTTGAGAGAACCCTTGGGAGGCTCCAGGCAATAAATTAGCCTAGTTTTTCTGGGCTTCTTTATTTCGCTGTAGGAGATGAGGTGATGTCCAACGCCGAAGACATCACCGCGGTTAGGGCGGAGCTGGAGGCCTCGCAGGAGGCCCTAGCTGCCCTCCAGCGCAACTTCGATGACTTCCAGGAGTCCAGCCGCGAGCTTGAGGATGAGCTCGAAGCGGAGCTGGTCAGGGTGAGCATTTTGAGCGTTGTTTCCTACCAGAGGTTTTTGTTTCTTTTTAAAAAATCTGCGTGTTTTGATGGGCTCTCCTGAACGGAGTTGCACGGAACTCGACCAGCGGTGTTGTTTTGTATTGTCGCGCAAACGCGGAACCTTATGTCTGTCCACCGCCGTTGTATCGTGCGACATCGTCATTGTTTGTGCTCGAGAAGTTTTCACCCTGCCACCCGCTTGCAAATACGGTCGCCAAGTCTCAGGGATAGCGTGCAGTCGCAGCCGCCGGAACAGACCAGCACAACCTCTACGGCGAAACATTGAGAACTGCAGCCCTATGCTATGCCTACCAGAAGAAGCACTACTGCTGTGTATCGTACGACGAAAACGCTGCTTGCGACAGACTAATAATAGACTGAAGAAGAGTGTACTCCCGATTACTGGTTCGTAGTATAGATGTACAACTCACCCATATCATGCTATGAGCTATGACGCATGACGGCGGTTAGGTACAGTACGTACCATACACTTGTTTTTGCGGCATGATACCTGGTTAGGTATATACAGCAGCAGACAAAGTAGTGCGTACAGGGATGTGTACAAGCAGTACGTACTTACCTGGTACAGAGTGTCCATATTAATAGCAGATATAGATGTTATACACTTTTCTTAATCATACCACCTGCGATTCCAAGGCCCAGTCTACGCCTGTAAGTCTTGTGGGACCCAGGTATAGCGACTTAGACCGCGAGAAAGGAGAACAACGTTTAACGTTATATACCCGGTACACCCCGGCACGAGCTAGCACCCGTCCAGGCAGAGCGGGCGGCATCACAAGTATCTAATCATCATATTCATCACCTGCGCGCTCAACAGCTCCTTCCGGCAGTGCGGAGGCATCTCGTATACTCCCCAACCTATCACATAGTAGTGCCTGCTTATAGTATAGTGGAGAAGACGGTTCGGAGCGATCTGTATGCTTCATGAGGACATACCCCCCCCCCGAAACACGCGCGATCGAAGTATAAGTATCACACACAGCTTGCAGAGATTAGCTTGGACGAGATCCTTGATCTCACAGCTGATGAATGTTATTAATACGTTTTTGTTGCGGGCGATCCGGAAATAATCCCTCAGTTAGTTGACTAAACGTCGACGGCTGATGTTATACCTTTTTCTTAATTAATAGCTTGTGGGTGTGTGTTTTTTTGTTATACCAAGTCGTATAAAATCACCTCAGCAGCCCGGGCTGCTTCGTGTGGCCGATCAGCACTTTTTCCGACTTTTGTTTCCGTCTTGACGCGTGCTACGATAGAGGTATACTATTAACAGTATAATAGCGCTTTTGGGCCAAAATGTTTTCTGAATGACGCGGTTCCTTAACCCAAAATCGTCGGCATGTCATTCTTGTTTTGCAATGTGAATATTGTTTATACCTAGGCCATGAGTTTTCTGAATGACGGGGTTCCTTAACCCAAAATTGTCGGCATGTCATTCTTGTTTTGCAATGTGAATATTGTTTATACCTAGGCCGTGAGTTTGGACATCGGGTCGCACTTTCAGTTTACTCAAAAATAAGTTTTGGGTGAGGCATAAGCTCCTCAAGTAATGACCGTCCTCAGAAGTCAAATCCTAACCCTGTTATCATACTGATTAAAGTATGGTACCCTAGCATGCGTCTCTGCTGGTCCGGAAGGGGTTGGCGTATGATACAGGGACGCGTGCTTAGATTCCACCTGGTAAGGTAACCCAAGACTTCCCAGTAGTCCAGCCTACCACTCGTATTCATGTGGTTCGTGGTTTACGCCTTTTACCTTTGCTTTGCGCCCCTTTTGCTTCTGAATGTTCCCTGCAGACGCAAGACCAAGTGTCCGAACTTTCCAACCGCCTAGCCGAGGTGGCGGGCCGGCTGGGCGAGCAGCAGGCGAAGAATCGAGGTCTCGGCAGCGAGGCAAGTCCACATCGGGTATTGCTGTTGTTGTTGTGGTTGTTCTCACATTCACTTATTATTGCCATAACCTGATCCTTGGTCACAGGACAGCATATTATGTTGCTGCTGTCTACAAGTTTAGACTCTATTTAATAGACTACCCCGTTGGAACTACAGTGCCAGGTACAGTACCACCGCGTTTGTGGGGACAACCTCCTTGGATTTTGGCTATATGGGTATCACTTCTGCAGCAGTGCACGGGTTAACAAGTGTGTAGCAGGAAATGTAGACCCTTTCAGGTACCGGTACAGTCGTGGTCCCTCATTAGTGCGGTACCTTGCCATACGACGATAACCGCACTAAAGTGGGACCCCGCACTATCCCGGGATGGTGCAGTCCAGAGTGGTACTCTATAGGACGAGCCAGGGTGTGACAAGCGATTGTCACCGCACTAAACTGGGCACCGCACTAAAGGGTACCGCACTAACTCGGGACCACGACTGTATAATCCGAGGAATCCTATTACCGTGCTTTGATATTAAAGGTATGCTATTTGCTATTTACCGTGCTATGAATAGTCTCGACTACAGAATGGTCTATACGGGTATACAGGTATACAGTACTTTGTACCAGGCATCAAGGTACAAGGTATTATATGTATGATACCAGGTATGGTACTGGTATTGACTAATTCCGCACGTAGTTCACAGAGATGGTTCTGTCCCCTAATAATATATGCGTGCCAGACATCAGGCGGTGATTCGGTTCGATGTTCGACTTGGAAGCATGAGCATCGACGTCAGACATTATTTATCATATCAGATCATATCAGATCATATCAGATCATATCAGATCCGATCATATCATATCATATCATATCATATCATATCATATCATATCATATCATATCATATCATACCATAGCATATCATATCGTATGAGGTACCGGTACGTTAGAAAGTAGTTGTCTTTTGGTTCCTGGGTTAGAAAGTAGTTGTCTTTTGGTGCCCGCGTTAGGAAGTGGTCGTCTTTTGGTTCCCGTGTGTGGTGTGGCCTTACAATCTTTCCATACCGCACATTCCGCCCTCCTGTCGAAGGGGGCAGGGATCAACCCATCATGGTGACGAGGATGTTTTGATAGTGATGAGTCTGCGCTGCTAGGGAACCGAGTTTGACGTTTAAAATGGAACAGCAGTGACAAAGAGGGGGGCCGATTTTTTCTTTTGGGACCCATGTACACATACTAAAATCAGTATACTAACATAATAACACCATTTTGGTTTTGAGACTCCTCGCTTGAGGAATATTATATTACTCTATACTAATAGTAAGTAAAAAAACTGATTCTGATTAAAAAAAAATGAAAGGGCCACCCGATGAACAATCTCATGGCCTAGCTAAATAGTTATCAAAACGAAAAGTATAGCAAACAAAATAAACAGCGACATTCCGACGATATTGGGTTAAGGAGTCTAAATATTCAGAAAATATCTTCTGCCAAAAAGTGCTTTATGTCTCTATCGTAGCAGGCCACCAGGTGTGTAAGTATTTTCAAGGTTTCCCTTCGGGGTGGATGTGGTTGGCTTGAAATCCGGGGGTGTCGCAAGTTGAAAACGGGGGGCAAAAGCTTTTCAAAACACAAGACACATGCCACTTTAATCTTAGTAATAGTATAACGCCCGTTTTTTTCTGGAGATCTTGACTTAAGGGCGCTCTGATTCTCATCCACCAACTGATTTTTTGAGTATTTTGAAAGCTCAACCCGATGGACAAACCCATGGCCCTAGGTATACAAAAAATCGGACTGAAAAACAAGGAGTTTCCGACGATTTTGGGTTAAGGAGCCCCGTCATTCAGAAACGAAAAAAAAGTCAAAAAGTGCTACTTCTGTCGTAGAACCCGTCACAAGACAAATAATAAACACTGCTCAAGTAACCCGGCAAGTATGATAACGTTATAAAACACCGACCAGCCCGAACGAGTTTTTACAGCTTAGTCTATTATACATCAGGTATCGGGGAAAAAAAACAAGAGCTTAGTCTATTATACATCAGGTATCGGGAAAAAAAGCAAGAGTACTCGTACGTACGTGGTGCGATAATTTTAACATGAAAAATGTAAACGATGTTTTCAACCGTCCAGAGGAGCAACACGCAGCAGTCCGAGTATGAAGCTTGCAGCGTGCCTGCCGTATACCAGGCAGCCCCTAACGGTGCCCTACTCCAGCAGCCCGGACTGCTTCCTGTGGCTTTAACAATATAATATTGCTGTAGTCGTGGTTTATTTTCGGATTTTGTTCCCGCTTAAGGTCCCGAAGTAATTACGAATTACACCCCGCAATATATAATAGCATGTCGTATGATATATACGGAGAATGGAGATCGAGATCTGGTTGAAGTTGAATCGAAAAGTACGCTCGTTGAGTGGTGAATCGGCACGGACACTGGACACTGGGTGTACTGGGTGTACTTGGTGTGCTGGGTGTACTTGGTGTGCTGGATGTCGATAGGTAGAACTACCAGTTTAATGTTGATACCTGGTAGTTAATGCTATGATTCGCTATTGATAGGTATCGTCGCCGGCTAACGTGGTCGGTGGTCGCCGGTCGCCGGTCTTGTCTTGACCCCGGACGCGTTCTCCGATAGAGGTAGCACTTTTTGGCTTTTTTGTTTTTTGAATGACGGGGCTCCTCAACCCGAAATGACTTACTAATAGTATAGGAATGTATCACTTACTAATAGTATAGGAAGGTCATTCTATTTTTGCCCAATGCTTTTTTTGCTTAGATGGGCCACGGGTTTGTTCATCAGATTGCACTTTCAGTTTGCTCATAATCAGTCTTCGGGTGAGGCATAGAGTAATGTAGTAATGTAGTAATACTCAAGTGAGGAGCTTCAGAACAAAAATGCTGCCCCTCTATCGTAGAATGCGTCCCCGGTAGTTGTTGTCCACCGAGCATGGCCGATGGGGTACTGGACTGTGGTAGGGATCAACGCTCATGTCTCTTTGTTGCTCACGTCGTATTATACAGGAAGCTGCCCTGTCGCCTGTCGGTCTTTTTTTTCCTTCTCCTTGCTCCGAGCCAGCGGTTTCGCTAGTTTGAGACAACTTTCAACGTTCTTTGGATATACCCGGTACCAGGTCAAACACCTGGTGCCGGCGATGTATGTAAATATGGACCGCTTTGGTTTATCCTTACACCCAGCCGGCACCTATAGCCTAGGCACCTACAACAGTAACCGTTCCACAGACAGCAGTGGTGTACCTGGTATGTCGTCTCTTTCGTTTTTCGGTTAAATCCGCGTTTGGCCTCACGCTCGGCGACCTCCTGTACAGGCCGTGGTTTCAGCAGGTGCCCCCCTTTCTCCCACACGGTATCATATAACATAATCGAGTTCGATGGGACGCGATACCGATAAACAAAAACAAAACCGATCTGACTTCGATATTCGACACATGGAAGGTTTTTGTTCGGCATCATCATTGATAACACGGGGATGCCATGGGACGGATGGCGAAACACGCCCGATACGATATATCGAAACTTCGATATTTGATGTTTCATGCCTGGTAAACTTTTTCTCGCCTTCGCGCTTACGAAAAAAAACGTTATGCAGTTAGGGTCTCCCGAAAGCTCCCCAAAGTACCGGTTGAATAGTGCCTATTGCCGGTAGAGTGCCGGTGAAATCGCTTGGCACGTATGGAACCCGCCACGTATACTAATAGTGCCAGTATCTGTACTGTACCCAAAAGTGCCGATGTCCGGGATACTGCCGGTATTGTTGACTGGCACCTACCGGCACTACTCGGGAGGCCACCACTTGCAGAGCATTATTCAGCCTGGTAGTAGGTACTGTACAATGATCGGAGGGTGCCACGCTGATGTGTTATATGTATTATTGGGTGTCGGCAACGGTTTTCTACGAGAGCAGGTGGCGATGGCGCAGGCGGAAACTGCTCGGCTACGGGCCGCGGCCGTTCACGAGGCGGCCGCTAAGGTTGGGCTGGAGCAGAGCGCGGACGAGCTGGAGGCGAACTGTCGGGCGGCGACGGCGGCCGAAGAGGACTCGAGGTGACAGCAGTGATGTTGTGATGTTCAATTCGCTTTGATATGTGAAGGATGATGAGCTCCCGACAGTCACCAGACTGTCCGGATGTGGTGTGTGTGTTTGCGTGTGCGTGTGTGTGTGATCTTCACATTGAAATGTTATTTTCACTCATGTACATCCAGCACGGACTGTTATTTCCACCCATGTACATCCAGCACGGACTGTTATTTCCACCCATGTACATTAAGCACAACAAGTGTCCGTGCCGACGCCTCCTCCTAGAGAGACGATCTCTGTGGTCACAAAACTACAAAACAGAGATAACACATGGCAAATACAGCAAGAGGAATTTTGCCAGGCAATGCCGAACGCCATGCATGCGAGGGCGGAACATATGGAAGCCAGCACACCAGACTACGCGCAAGGAAGACATGAAAAGAAGACCACGAAATAAGTACAGTAAATCTCACACGAATTGGGATTGCTAAGATGTCGAGTAGTTTCATGGTTGACGAGCCCCGCCAGCCTGATTATTTTGGGCCCAAAAGTACGGTACCCCTACCACAACATGCCTCTCCAGACACTCCAACTCCAGCCACTCCTGGCACTTGGTGGCGAGATACTCGGTGGTGTACTATTCATAGACAAGGCGACCCTATGATACCATCGTAGCCCGAGTTTTGTATTTGTCGGATACGAGTGGATGTTGCTTCGGAACGTTTGTCGGAACGTGTGTCGGAACGTGTGTCGGAACGTGTTTGGGGACAACCTGTCTATGATTAGTGTGGGGTCAGCTTTGCAGCAGTATGATAGAAGGGCAACGAACACAATGTCGCTTCGTACGAGCATCATATGCGGTTGTGCTGGGCATTGGCCACGTTAGGACAAGAACTGCCACGAAGGAGGACGGTGGCAAGGTGATGGACCGTCGGCATCTAGTGTTGTACTGTTTTATGTCGAGAGAGAGACAGACAGAGAGAGAGAGAGAGAGAGAGAGATAAGGGGGGAAGAGGGACAGGGGTGTACATAGAGAGGGAGATGGAGACAGAGCCCGCTTCATCTATTACAGAGGACCATAGTAAACAGGACCTACGGCACACACAAAAATATATATATTTCCCTATTTTTACTAGCAATATTTGGTCCTGTTTACTATGGTCCCCCGTAATTGCGGGTGGCAGGGATGAATCAAATTTCCAGGGTTATATCAATGAGTGCCTAAACGCCTTTGAATGTGTTGCAGCCGAAAAAATGCGCCCCGCGCTTCGGTGCCGTAGTCCGATCTCCGACGGGTTCTACGGTAGAGGTAGCACTTTTTCGCTGTTTTGTTTCTGAATGACGGGGCTCCTTCTCAGCCTAAAATCGTCGGAAACTATTTTTTTTTCGATCCGATTTTTTGTTTCCCTAGACCATGAGTGTGTTCATCGGGTTGCACTTTCAGTTTACTCCGAATCTGCTGGTGGGTGAGGTTCAGAGTAACACCCTTAAAGTGAGGACCCTCATAAAAAACAATGGTTGGTGCACCTCTATCCTAGCATATGTCCTCCAATCCATCATTGTGCCGTGTGCGCGTCCGTGGTAGGCTTGCGTCCATACAAACACTTTTAGGCTTTTATATGAGCGTTTTGAAGAGCGTCAAAGTAGCACAATCGGATTTTTTTTTTTTCCTTTTTCGAGCGTAGCGAGCATAATTGTGGGAACAGCAAGCAAGTGTCGTGCCGTCTGCTCGTGCACCTCTACGATGCTCGTGCCGCTGCGCACGTGAAGCTCGTGACGTACGACTGAGCACTGCTATCATCCTCCAAGGCTGCTGCTGCTGTAGTCAGCACTTACTGCGTCGGTATAGATCCATGACTATTCAATAACTAAGTGCGTCGATCTGTAAATGAAATAGGTACCAGGTATTATTTTTGTTCTCCAAACTAGGAATACTACTCATAATTGGCGGGAAACGTGATATGTACGAGTAACGTACTGTTTTATGCTCATTGTCCAGCCAAAAGCATACCTGCTGAAAATCAAGGAAGAAAAGCAAAATGGACCGGTAAATAGTACCAGGTACGATGTAGGTTATTGTGTGGGGGCTACCTATTTATTTAACTTCCCCAATCCGGTGGAAACGATATTTATTCATTCTAATTGAAGACACAAACTAATCTGCATTTTCGAGGGATACGATATGAGCCTATTCTGTGCCCGTGGGTGCCCCCACCGCCCCGCCTCGCGAACGCCTCCTGTGCAGGCATAAGCTGGACCTGGCCATCGAAGAGAAGATTTTCGTTTCGAACGACTTAGAGGACTTGAGGGCGGAGAGCTTGCGCACGGAGCAAGAGCTAAGGTCTTACGTCGAGGTAGGGCGTTTACTCTGACAGCTTATGGGAGGCTAGAGGAGTGAGTACGTGAGGCACTTGCTCTATTATAGCAGCCCAAGCATAGGATGCTGCAGGAGTGAGTGTGTGAGGCTTTTGCCCTAACACCTCGAACGTAGGATTCTATAGGGGTGAGTATGTGAGCCTTTTGGTCTAACAGCTCTAAGAATAATTCCTAGCAAGCTAGAACAATCAGGATTTGTGACAAAAAATAATCACAAGTCATGACATTTATAAATTGGCGTCATGTCAGTATGTCACGTTTTACAAAAATGAATCGTTTTCTTTTGTCACGAATCGTAACTGTCACTTTTTATTGAATTTTTCAAAACTTTTCGTTGTCACGAGTCATAACAAACACCGCGATTTGCTAAAATGTCACGTTTTATTTTGCTTGGTTTAACGATTTGTGTTTTTGTCTGTTTGTTTGTTAGGATGCTGCTATAAGATTTGTTGTTGCGCGTGTTGTTGCGTCGTCTACTGAGGCGTCTAATTTGGTGTCTCTACACCTGTAGTGATGGTTCGGTGTTCAGTGTCTGCCGTCTCTGAACTATTCTATCGGGCAACAGTATATTCGGACCTGTGGACTATGATATGGACGGATTGACGAGGAGACATGACAAGCTGTATAGGTGGTGTGGCATCCGAACATGTATACGAGTAAAGTGTTTGCGATTTGCGATGTACAACGGAGTTTGGGAGCAGCAGTTGGGTAGGAAAACATGTACTAACCCTTTAGGGGCTTCAGAGAGAACATTTGACGAAATAAATTGACGATTCCAGAATCGGGCAGACGAAGCAGTCTGGGACGCCGCGTAGAGGGCGGGCGCGTTCAAAGCTCAACGGTAGGAGCTGTACGACACACGCACCGCATTCTGATACTCGCACTGTTCCAGGCTCTTCCTAGACGGTTGGTAATATCGAGATCTCTTGTTTTTGGTCGATATAAACGGGCCTCAAAAGGGTTATTACGGGGGAACGTAGTTAATAGGACATACGGTAGACACAAAAACCCATATATTTATCTATTTTTACTGCCAGTATTTGGTCCTATAAACTACGTTCCCCCGTAATAGTAGTATTGAAACCGTGTTTCGAACGTCACAATCCAAGGCCAACTCACGAAAAATCAGCGAAACAAAACAATCGGGGTACGAAATACGTTTTCCTACCATTCTTATTGTTTTCTAACCTACTTTTTTCGCGGGTTGGTTGGCCGTCGGTGATGATATTCGTCGGTTTCAATACTACCGGGTGCTTTTTTTTATAAAAATATATTTCAAAGTCAGCTGTGAGTTCTACCAGTTGAATGGTCGATACTATTTTTACATTTTTTCCAACCTAACAGAGGTTGAAAAACCGCAAACACCCTATTAGTAGCAATAGCGGCAACTTGAGGGTTGTGACGGGCGGTCATTTTACGGAAACATTTGCCTTGACGGGCGCTTACTAACGCCGTAACTACTGTACTACCAGGTTCCAGGTAGGTTTTATCGTGGAATGCGTCGGCCGCACGCGCGTGAACGGTACTCGTTTTGTAGTTGCGGACCGTCCTTAACCCTTCTGAGGCCCGTTTATATCGACCAAAAACAGAAGATTTGCGACGTTATCAACCGCCCAGGAAGAGCCTGCAGCAGTACATACGAGTATCGAATGTCGTGCGTGTGTCGTATACCTCCTACGACCGTTGCGCTTTGAACACACATTCTGGCCGGCGTCCCCGGCTGCTTCGTGTGACCGATTCTCGAATCGTCAATTTATTTCGTCAATTTTCCCTCTGAAGCCCCAAAGGGGTTAAGACATGTTTGGTGGAAACAGACACTGCCCCGATCGCTCTTTCTTGTCAGTTTCCGCGTGCTACAGCACAACGGCAGTACCATTTGCGTCGTGGTGACCCAATTTTACACACGTCGCACAGATCAGATCCCCAGTTCATGATCTACAGCAGATCTGTCGGGGCAGGTAGACCCCTTGTTTTTAGGATGTGCGCGATCTAGATCGTGTCTGCGGCGTGGGATCTGTGTGGCACGGCTCTTTGCGTACGTGTTTGCCGGAGGGGATCTGTAGGAAAAGGCTTGTGTACAAAACATTCCAGAACGGCAAACTTATATTTATATAGGGTCTAGATTGTTTCAGTACGTCTCTTGCACAGTACTTGGTACCTGGTATACTGGCATCCCCGGTGGCTCAGTTGGTAACCTCGTATACCTTCTGACGGCCATGTTGCCGGGAAAAATCGCAATTAGCGCGGAAAGCGATACTTTATTCGTGAGTGGACAAAATTCGACTTAAAATGTTGACGAGGGAAAGGGACGGCCGAACCCCTCTCGCGATAAAAATTAGGCAAGAACCGCAGGAGGACAGGTGGAGAAAAATCTTCTGTGTTTACCTTCTTCCCCCTGTGTGACCCCGGCTGGTGCGTCAAAACATCTGGCGCCCAGAATAAATGGGACGAAAACACACACACATATCACAGCGACACACATAGGATCTAGATGATCTAGCTCGTGATCTGTACGCGTGTGTTTCGCTCTCGCGCTCTCCTGTGTGCCGGCAGGACCTCCGACAAGAGCTGGGACGGCTAAACAACGAAAGCTCGAGAGGCCCTCCTCCCCAGGTGGTCCTTCCTGGTCGGTTTTCTTCTGCTGCGGACATGACGAGCGACTCTAACGACGAAGCCGCCACCGTGGTCGACGGCGGGGAGTTCCACTTGACATCTAATGGGAGGCTTTTTTCCTCCGGGGAGGTGGCTGAGGACGTGGATGACGGAGCGGCGGATGAGCTCATCAAGGCAAGCGGTTGGGAACTATTTTTTTCCCCCCACGAAATCTTAGTAGTCAATTCAAGGCGTTTCTTTTTCATACTGGATTTTCGTCTTCCGTTTTCCCGGTAGTATATATGGGCCTTTTGATTATGCGTGCTACGTTTCGCCGGGGCTTCTCTTATCACTGAAAAAGCTTGTCGTACACTAATTTCAACTAGTTTGCCCCCAAAAACGAGGGTTCAGTTCCGAAGGGGTGAAGGCAAAGCGGTTGGGGGCGGAAATGTATTTTGGCATTTTTGATGCTGCGTGCTGCGTTTCGCCGGCGCCCCTCTCTGAGCTTTTTTCGCTTTCTCCGCATGGGATATATCTACGATGATGTCAGCGGCGCGGAGACTCGGATGTGTTTCGGGCGTCGTTTGGTTTGGAGAGACTACAGGCTGGCGTAGAAGCTTTGTTGTTCGAGGGCGTGGTTTGGTCTATAGTAGTAGAGGCTGGTGGACGCGAAGTGTTGGCCATGGCGGGGCTGTTTGGTTCAACAGGTGGCGTCCGCGGTCTATTGAAACCTTGCGTGTGAGGGATGAGTATGTAGACCACACGTCGGTCGTTTTCGCTTTGTTCAACCCGTATCACAAGAGTAGAGAAATGTAAGTAAATACAGAGGATTATATATAAGTACACGTACATTTAGGTAAATAGGGACAAACATAAATACACACCAGGTAAAATATGATGACGTTTTTGTTGCGGGCGATCCGGAAGTAAACCCTCAGTTAGTTGACTATACGTCGACGGCTGATGTTATACCTTTTTCTTACTTCTATAATAATCGATCCCGCACCGGAGGGTCTTCTTAATTTTTGACAAATACCGTCTCATGCAGGCTCTTGAGGAAGAGATCGACGGACTTAAGGCCGAGCTGGAAGAAGCGGAGGCGGCCAACGACGAAATCAACCTTGAGCTGCAAGAGCTCCAAGAGCAATTGCTCGAAGGGTGAGTAAGAAGTGCGCAGACTCTGTGTCGAAGTTCGTCTATACATAGCGGTCGTTGTGTCTTTGCAATATCAACTTTGAGCTGCAAGAGCTTTAAGAACGATTGCTGGAGGAGTGGGTGAGACAAAGGTGCAGACAGCAGTGTCGAGGTCCGTATCATACGTGGCGGTCGGTGTGATTGCGAGGCCAACCTTAAGCGGCAAGAGCACAAAGAACAGCTGCTGGAGGGGTGAGTGATAAATTGTGCAGACAGTGTCGAGGGTTCGTCTGTTTGCACGAGTGCTACGTACCCTGTGCACCTGCGTATCTCGGATATGGAAGACATCCTCATTGTAGTTTACCACCTTCTCTGACGTCCCCGCCCTCAAAAAGCATACCAGGTATTATGAAAACCTCTCAAATTAAAAACAAACTTGGGGGTCAATTTTGACCCAAAATCACTACGTACTCGTATTGCGCGACCAATCACCGAGGGAAAGAGCGTTGTACCTCTTTCGTGGACGTTTGAACATTGCGCGTCAGCCATGTTCGTGTGTATGGTAACCCGCAAGCTGAGCCCCCTGAAACATGATGCCACTCACTAAGTAAACGTTTGAACGAAAAGAGAGGCAAACGATAAATGACAAACGTCGGCAACATCCGCACAAGACAGGCAGCCCGGGGCTGCGGGGTCTCGTCTACTGTTTGTCTATTAATAGTGTTCCAACTAAACTGCAACCATTCGTATATACATCTTTCATAGAATGCGTATGTCGTGTCTATCGTACCCAGTATGATGACATGGCATTGCATTGTCCACTGTGCTTACTGCATTATTACAATGTAGTATCTCTGTGGTGTAGTTTTGTGACCACATAAGTTGTATCTCTCTAGGATAGAAGAATCGGCACGGACACTGGTTGTGCTGGATGTCGACGGGTAGAAATAACGGTTTAA
>JBBMKB010066154.1:0-15217 GCA_037833945.1 Alaria marginata
AATAATAATAATAATAATAATAATAATAATAATAATAATAATAATAATAATAATAATAATAATAAATAATAATAATAATAGTAACCAGTAAAACATGTCAACATGGACTGTATGACGCCACAACAGTCTACGGTAACGTAGAGCCTCATGCTCGTGCGGTCTGCTATCATCTCTGTTCGCGTAGTCGTGTGCTATTACGGAGGACCGTAGTAAATAGGACCTACGGTACACACAAACACCTATATACTTTTCTATTTCTTGTATCAGTATTTGGTTCTATTTACTATGGTCCCCCGTAATAGTGCCGTCCTTCTGGAGTTAAGGTCATGTTTTTGTTTTCGGACACTGCCTCGATGCGTTCTACAATAGAGGTAGCACTTTTTTGGCGTTTTTACTTTCTGGATGACGGGGCTCCTTAACCCAAAATCGTCGGAATGTCATTCCATTTTTGCCTAACGCTTTTTTTGTATAGATGGGCCACGGGTTTGTTGATCGGATTGCACTTTCAGTTTTATCAAAATCAGTTTTTCGGTGAGGCATAGAGCTTCCTCAAGTGAGTAGCGTCAGAAAAAAAATGCTGCACCTCCATCGTAGAATGCGTCCTCTTTCGTCTCGCAACGTCTGGCGTAATGCACATACCAGGCGCCTCTGCTCATAACCTTTAGCATCAGACTGGCCTAAGAGACGATGTTCTAGCTTTCGCATCGTATTAATCCGTTATTGCATGTAAATGTTGGTTGTTTCTTGTTTTGTGTTCGTAGTCGTGCGTGTGCGCAAATGCTGCCATTCTCGATTTTCGCTCAATGTTTTGCGATTTTCGCTCAATGTTTTAGACGCTGCTTTTTGTTTGTTTCGTGTTGCCTGGCGTGATGTACAGGTCTGGTGCCTCTCCTCAAAAGCTAGGCATCAAGCTGGCAGCCGGCGGCGGCACTGAGGTTGTGGGCCTGACTAAGTTCGCCATCGACACGAGTGAGTCAGCGCCTATCACCGCTGAACCCTTTTGGGGCTTCAGAGGGGAAAATTGACAAAATAAATTGACGATTCGAGAATCGATCACACGAAGCAGCCCTTTACGCAGGGTAGAATATATATGTGTTCAAAGCGCAACGGTATGTATATGAGCTATATTCGACACACGCACCGCATCATTATACTCGTACTATTGAAGCATCTTCCTAGACGGTTGACAATGTCGCACTTTTTTCGTTCTTGGTCTATATAAACGGGCGTCAAAAGGGCTAAGGGGGTGTATCGAACATTCTACGTAGACACAAAGTTTTTTCTTTAAAAATACAAAATTGAAACTGTCATTTTTTCAAATTATTTGCCGGAAGAACCAATGAACAGCCTCCTTTAGAGTCATAAAAAGGAAGAATTTTGCCACAAATATGCGCACAATCACCGCCTATAGACTAATCACCACTATCGTCAACTATCACCACCTGTATATCATTGCCGGCTCCTGGCACTTATGATATATCACCACTTACTTATCACTATTACGGGGCGCCATAGTAAATAGGACCAAATATGGTTAGTAAAAGTAGGAAAGCATGTAGGTTTTTGTGTGTACCGTAGGTCCTATTTACTATGGTCCCCCGTAAATCATCACCGATCACCACGTGACGCATTCTACAATAGAGGTTCGCCGCTGTTTTTCTGAAGCTCCTCACTTGAGGAGCTCTATGCCTCACCGAAAAAAAATATTTTGAGCAAACTGAAATTGCAATCCGATGAACAAACCCGTGGCCCATCTACACAAAAAAAAATATTGCAAAAATAGAATGACATTCCGACGATTTTGGGTTAAGGAGCCCCGTCATCCAGAAACAAAAACGCCAAAAAGTGCTACCTCTATCGTAGAACACGTCTATTAATAGTCCTACAACAAATTTGCTTGCGAAATTTTCATACCAACCGGTTGTTCCTCACTTGAGGAGGTCAACCGGACAGGAACGTTTCGCCCGAAAAGTAATGAAGCCCCTACCGTGGGATGCCTCTTAGCACTTTTCGGAAAAACAAACGTTTTGGCCGACAGGTATCCTTGACTTTAAGGAACTTCTACCCAATAATACCGTTCGAATCTCATTTATGCTTCTGCAATGCCTAGCTAGGCCATGTGGGTTTGCTTATCGGAGTAGGCATTGCTTGTATTTTCTCTAAAACAGTTCTTGGGTTTGGTGCAGAGGTCCTCAAGAAACACACCTCGGAAACAAATACGTGCGCCCCCACCGCCGTCGCATGTGTCTCGCATACCTTCATGCCATCATGCAGTAACCAGCCTTCCGCGGTGTCGATATTCTTCGGTCTGAGGGATTTATCTCGCTGCGAGAGCACGAGGGCGTCAATTTTGTTATCGACGCATATGGATGGCCGAGCGACTAGGAGGGGGGGGGGGTGTAAACACGCGAGATATCAGGGTGTTTGCAAGAGGCCAGTTTTCGCCAGGTAGGGGCTGGGTAGCAGGAAAACATCCAGCAATAGCATCAACACCGTCCAACGCCACTATCGAAGGCCAACCCAGCCTGACAAAACAATGCTGAAAATTAGGCCAGAGCATTGTTTGGTATCGAATTGCGCACACCTGGTACATATCACACGTCCTTGACGTGTAATGTTGTTTGATGAACACAAATCTGACTCTCAGGGGGGGCTCGAGCGTTCTGTCATATTGGACGCACGACACGGTGGGAGTGCACAACTGTTTTTCTGGAGCTCCGCACTTGACAAGTTGTTGTATATGTCTCGTCCATAAACTGATCGGGAAAAAGTGAAACTGCAGTCCGAAGTAACAAACCTGTGGCCCTGTCGTATATTATACAAAGAAATCATTTTTATAAAACGGCCCTGTGGTATATAAATAAATCATTTTTATAAGACGGCCCTGTGGTATACAAAGAAATCATTTTTACAAAACAAGAATGAGACTCCGATGACTTTGGGTGAAGGAGCCTCGTCCTTCAGGAAATAGGTTTGACACATTCTACGATAGAGGTCCACCACTTTTTTTTCTGAAGCTCCTCAGTTGAGGTGCTCTATACAGTCACCGAAAAATAAATGTTGAGCAAACTGAAAGTGCAATCCGATGCAAAAACCCGTGGCCCATCTACACAAAAAAGGTTATTGCAAAAATAGAACGACATTCCGACGATTTTGGGTGAAGGAGCCCCGGCATCCAGAAAATAAAATACGCCAAAAAGTGCACGTACCTTTATCTATCGTAGAGCACGCCCCTCGTCCTTCAGGAAATAATTTTGCCATAATGTACTAATACGGGGGAACGTAGTTATTAGGACTTACGGCAGACGCAAGCACCTATATATTTCTCTGTTTTTACTGCTAATATTTGGTCCTACTAACTACGTTTCCCCATAATACCTGCTGTCGTAGCGAGCGTCGTTCGAACGACACCGCGTGCTTCAAGAGGGCTACGGTCGTAGCTCTAGTGCCCGTGGGCCGTCTTGTCCCGGCTGGTTGGGATCCTCAAGTGAGGAACTACCACATATCGTCCCACCTTTACGGTACCCCGAGCCCTCACCGCGTTTTCCGGGTCGCACAAGTCGAACCTTGGGTCGCACAGGAGGGAGTGTAGCATCGACGCATACACTCTGTTGCCCCAATGCAGGCCAGCAAACTCCATGAACCGATCTTCGAGAGGCTCACTTTCGCCCTGAGCATTACCACACCACTGATTACATCGGACGAGAGACGGATGAAAAACGGATCGGTGGTGGGACAGGGCGTACCGTGATTTAACCAAGATGAATATTATATTAGAAGGGCTTCATTTTCACAGAGGCTTATTAGTTGAAGAGCTCAATATCTCACCCAAAACTAGACTTTTGATAAACGTTTTGAGCTCGATTCGATGAAAAGTCTACATGGCCTCGTAGGTGTATAAAATAATATTAATACTTTCCGGAATCCCAAACGGGATTCCAAATGCACTCGATGTCAAGTCAGTTGAGCAGTGCGTGACTCATAAAACCTTTGGCCCAGAATTCTGCCACCTCTACCGCAGCACGCGTCGACAGCAAAAGCCCGGGGACACAGAACCAGAATCCCCGAGTCGTGACCATATTACTATTGAAAACGCACAGTCAATTTTCAGTATTTTTTCTGGATTTATTTTCTGGATGCGGAATACAAGCATAAAAAGTGCCGTATCATATTGCGAGCTTTCTCGGGGTAAACAAACCATAAGACGACAGCATACCTTCGTCGGCCTGCCCTGGATGTCGTGATCTGTAGGACAATAGTAGAACGCCGAAACAATTCGATCGATAGGGTGCCTCATCATCGTAAAAAAGTCACAGTCCCTGCCGATGGCCTGCAGAGGCTCCCTGCGAATACATTGTTAATACAATACGGCGGCGGCGGCAAACCAAACCAGGGAAATCGAGACATAATAAGTTATACCGGCAAGGTGTTCTGTATTGTAAAAAACAAAAACAAAAAAACACAGCTGTGAGATCGAGGATTTACTCACTTTGCAAGGTGTGTGTGATACTTCGATCGCGCGTGTTTCGGGGGGCGTGTGTCCTCGTGAAAGATGTTCCCCTACGGTGGTAGTACCAGGGTCAACAGCAGTATTATACGTAGACGGTCGGTCGATACTCAATCTGTGCACGGAAACTATATTACTCGTTTTAAAAGTGTTCTACAATGTATGATGATAGAGAGGTGAACTCGACTTTCTGAAGTTCCTCATTCAAGGAGGCGTTCTTTACATGATGCATTCCACGGTAAAGGTGCATCATTTTCACACTGTGAGGCTCCCCTCTTGAGGACACATTCAACGATAGAGGTTCACCATTTTATTTCTGAAGCTCCTCACTTGAGGAGCTCTATACTCTCACCGAAAAAGTCTTTTTGAGCAAACTGAAAGTGCAACCCGATGATCAAACCCGTGGCCCACCTAGACAAGTAAAGCATATTGCAAGAATAGAATGACATTCCGACGGTTTTGGGTTAAGGAGCACCGTCATTCAGAAAGTAAAAACGCCGAAAAATGCTACCTCTATTATGATTGTAGGACGCGTCTGACGAGTATTGCTGTACACTATTAGTACCACACCCGAAAAATGATTCGGAGTAAACTGAAAGCGCTAATTAACCGACGACCAAACCCCGCGACATATCATAGGTATAAACAAATGTCAAATCGTAAAACAAGAATGGCTAACCTACGTTTTTGTTTGCCCCGTCGCTGAGAAAAAATGTTGCGCCAAGTAGCACAGTTTTTCGAAAGAAGTAACGTAACACGCGTGTATCACCGAACTCAAACCTTGACTTGGACAAAATATCGCAAGTGCAATCCGATGCGCATTCCCGTGTCGTAAGATCCAGCGAACGACCAAAACAAAAATAAAGCGACGCTGGATATTACCTCGCGTCGTCAGGGGTCCCGTCGGTTGACCTTGATCTTGCCAAAACAGAGTTTTTCATGTCTACTGGTATACAGTACAGGACACCCAATAAGAAACAGAGATACTGACCCAGGCTGAGTTTCTTATTTTGGAGGGGGGGTGTTCCACACTAACTTCAGCATAAGTACTCCCGAAATTCGTAGTTTCCTGTAAATCTCAGCCTGCGTTTCCTATTAACCTGTTTCTTATTAGGTGTCCTGTACTGCTGTATACCTCTACCGACACGTACAAAAAATGAAGTTCGTGTCATAGACGCTACCTCTCCTCGGAATCCTATTCGCCAATCCTATTCGCCAGGAGCTCTACACACCCCACCCGAAAACAGAGTTTGAGCATGAAGGAAAGTGCAGCCTGATGAACAACAATCCCATGGCCAACAGCCACAAGCAAGCGTAGACCACCATGAATGGTTTCTCGATGACATTGGGCAGGTCTCGACGCGTTCTACGATAGAGGTACCGTCTTGGAAGTCATAGTTCGGGATGACTCCCCTATGGCATACATATCTATCGTGGTAAGCGTCAAGATCGGCTGCAGACCTGAGAAATTCAACCTCATTTTGAGAAAGCTGACCTTAACATTTCTCCGTGTCCCACAATGACGGAAGCGTTGTGAAGAGTGTCCAACCGTGTGGTGGGTGTCTCCCTGGACGAGCCATCAATGAGTCCTGTCAAAGCCAAACACGTACTGGTGGCATATTAAATTGAACACAAGGGTTTCCTTCGGAGCTGTGAGTCATCCCACGATAGGGGTGCACCGATATGTTTCTGAGCTCCTGACATGAGGTGCTCAATATCTCACCCGAAACATGACTTTCAAGATTTCCGTTCGCGCAACCCAATCATGACTTATAAAATCCGCTAGACCTAAAAATAATGCACTCGTAAAATGACGTAACGACCGGGAGTTCCTGACTTCAGGAGCTCAACCGGTCAGGATTGTTTGAACCCAAAAAATTCAACCCCTACCGTGGGACGCAAGAAATAACACTATGGAATGCACCAGTATGTATGCAAGGATGTATGCACCCCGAGTACCTCAACAGCTGCAGAGCAGCAAACTAATGCAAAGCAGTGGCAGCAGCATCAACGCCACAGCAGCAACAACGACGGTATATATCCTTACTTGAGAAGGGCCCTTGTATTGAATGAGTTCTTGAGATGGTTGTACCGAAATAACCAACGTAACATATCGCACGCCGTTGGGTCAAACCGTGCCCTGATTCAAAACGAAACTTTGCGTTCTCGGTTTTATTAAGCCTTTACTTTTTTGTTTTAGTTGTACCTTTGTACTTTTGGAAGGCAGTTTACGGTAAGGACGGCAAACGACTAATTTCAGCGTAGGTTTTTATGATGACCAGAAAACCACATTCTCGACACGGCATTCAACACTTAAGCGCGAACTTATTGTGGTGATTGGCGATACGATCAACATACAACTTGTTTTGATGCAAAATACAAAATACTCATTATTGATGGCGCTGAAAACATTTCTGTGTTTTTCAGCCTTTTCCTTGCTAATGTCCTCAAGTGTGGAGGCTAAGAAAGCGTGAAGTACAGCTCTATGGCGGCATGGCCTGCATGCGTCACTGCTACAGTTCTCACCTTTAAGCCTAACACACCGTACCGCGCCACACCCCACACCTACCTGGGCGGCGGTTTTTGGCTTTGAAAGAGCTTCTGTACAGCTGCTTTTTCACGCTCGAACCCCCGCTTTTTACAAAGTGGTTGAACACTGCATGCAGACGTGAGAGGAGCAACGGCAAGCGTTCCACACACACATACCGCGCAGAACAGCAAGCACGGTGCAAACGACAACACAGATGGTGTATGAATACAAAAATCGGACACATTTTTGGCAATGTCAGGCTGCCATCCACACAATAAGGTTTAGACGGATACGTGTACAGGTATCAATGATGCCTGCCACGATGCACGCCGTACGTGGCACTTTACTGGCCGCAGACACAATGTACGACAGAGGTTCACCATTTTGTTTCTTTTGTTTCCGAAGCTCCTCACTTGAGGAGCTCTAAACTATACCCTCACCGAAAAACCATTTTGAGCAAACTGAAAGTGGCAATCCGAGAAACAAACCTGTGGCCTATACTTACAAAAAAATGCATGTTGCAAAAATAGAATGATATTCCGACGATTTTGGATTAAGGAGCCCCGTCATCCAGAAAATAAAAGCGCCAAAAGGGCTACCTCTATAGTAGAACGCGTCTATTAGTGTAACTAGTAATACCTCTGTTGTAACACGCGTTGTATGGGTAGAGGTGCAACAATTTCTTTCTGGAGCTTCTAACTTGAGGAGCTCTATATACATCACCCAAACACTGATATAGAGCAATATAAAGCGCTACGCAGTGAACACTCTCATGGCCGAGGTACATGACGAAACATATTGCGAAGCAAGAATGAATTTTCCGACGACTTTGGGTTAAGGAGTCCCCCATCATTTCAGAAGGCACTTCAGCGAACAAGTGCTACCTCTATCGTAGAATCCACACATACTGCAAATAATACGATAGAGGTGCATGTTTTATTGTTCCAAGGCTCCGTCTCACTTGAGGAGGTATGTACCTTATCCAGCGCACAACTTTGAAAAATACCGTGAGCTTAACCCGATGAGCCATGCCATGGCCTAAAAAGGGTACATAACAAATAATAGAGCAATAACAACATTCATTCATGGAATTCCGACGTGGTTTTGGGCTTAGGAGCTCCGTCGTTCCGTCGTTCTGAAAACAGTTTAGCCAAAAAATGCTATACTAATAGTAACTCTAAAGTAGCACGCATCTCGAAACCTGCAGCGAACCTGCAACGTTTGCTTAGGGAGTGACCGAACGCTGTGGGTGCGAAAAGCGTGGGGTATGACTTCACCTGTACAATAACGCGGTGGTTTATCTCTTGGACTGTCCGCGAAAATCTGTCGAAACACAGGCAGAACGGGAAAACGCCAGCGGGGGATGGCTAGCATCTGTGCGCGTCTTCTTTGAACAGGCCAAATCTCTTTAAAGAACAACCTTATCAGCAACAAAGTCACGAAGGTGGTGACTTGAGCAGAAGAGGCTAAACCAATATCCAGAAGACACAGCAGCGGAGTCATCCCGCGGTAGGGGTTGCACTTTTTGGGGCAAATGTTTTCCGACCGGCTGAACTCCTCAAGTGAGGAACCTTCGGTGGGTAGGATAATGTTACGAGTATATATGCTGTAGGGCTATTATTAATAGCGCATATAGATACGTTGGTCGGGTTGCGCCAACGAAGGGTTTCGATTTCATGTTAAGAGGTGAGATATTGAACTCCTCATGATCGGAACTCAGACGCCTCTGTTCCACCCCTACCGTGGGGTGACTCGGCCGTAGCAATAGATATGGGTTGCTGGAAATTGCCATGGCTACGGCAAGGGGGGGGCATGTTTAAAGACCTCGTTTTTCAACGGGTTATGGCCGCTTGTGCGGGCGGTTACCCGACTTCGTTGCTGCAGTCTTCAAAAGGATTTTCGTTTTGGCTTAGCCATATTTGCACCCCGCCAACGAGGCTTTGGTATGTCGATTATAGAGCGATCTACACGGGCTACTCGTAGGGGTGGGCTACTGCAACATCAGTAGTGAACATCGAGGTACCCCCCCTTCCCGTAGCATTGCTCTAAACATTTTTTTTCCGGTGTACAGGGCAAGAAACGCGAGAAGTAGCTTTCGACCGAGTGTACAGCGCCCGAGGGCGATAACAACCCATACACCATCTCGGTGGGGTGATAACTCTAGATGCATCGAAGGCGAGTGTAGCCGGACCGTGGCAAATATCGATAACACTTAACGAGGGAAGTGTTTTGCTCTAAAGAATAAGCAAGTGTCTTTCGAACACATGGACGCATCCCACGGTAGATGTTCACCAACTTCTCTCAGGGGCCGCCAGCTTGAGGAGCGCTACAGCCCACCCAAATAACCCTGATTTGGAGAAACACGAAAGCGCTACCCAATGAGCAATACCATGGCCTTATCAATAGGCACACAACGAAACATATTGCGAAACCAGACTGAAATTCCGATATTTCGGGTGATAAAGAGCCCCGCCATGCAAAACTCGTTTCAGCTCCAAAAACAAATTGCTATACCTCTATCGTACCACGCACCTACACGAGTCTGCGTGTTTTACAGAAAGTATCTCCACATCTAAAGAAGATAGAAAAAACCGTCTTGTTGACGAGGGTGTTAGAATACAAAAAACTATATTCTCTCTCCCATGCTCAGAAAAGAGACATCAAAGGTGAAGCGGGAGGGTAGAACTTTGCGTGTCGCGGAGACTCTTATTTACGTACGTGCACTTTCGCGTGCGTTTGAGGGGCAAGTTGGTGGCGACTACTACCTGGCACGAAGTTTCCGGTTGGAAATATACCGCTCACCGCTATAGTTGCTGACATCAAGCAGACCGATGCCGAGACCCCAAATACAGCCATTCTCGCGATGCGTTCCATTTTTCCGCAGACGGGCGGGCGGCACTGCCTCACCCTTTCCCTCCCGCCTCGACCGACCGCGGCACTTCACCTTGAAAAGCACAATGGCACACGTGCTGGGATGGGAAGCGTGGTACGGTAAGGGTGCGCCAAGAAATCCCGAGGCCTCCTTTTGGGGAGACCCCCTACCTCCCCCGCACGTTGGCTGTGACAAACGTAGCACGTCGAACAGATGGACAGCCCTATCGTCCGGGTATATAGCGAACAATATGCGGTACTGTGTATTTCAAATAATGTTGCAACGGACACGTGCTACGATAGAGGCACCAATGGTATTGCACGTTTTGGCGGAGCCACTAGATATGAACGATGGGGCTCCTTAACCTAAAGTTGTCGGAATACCGTTCCCGTTTTCGCAATACCTTTCGTTGTGTACCTATGCCGTCATGGGATATGGTTCATCGGGTTGTTAGGCTCACAATATTCACCAAAAGTTGGGCTTTGAATAAGGTGCAGAGATCTCTTCCAGCAAGGAGCTTTAGACAGTAAAAGGTGCACCCCAATCGTAAGCACGGGTCAACGGTATGGGTTAGTCCTCCGTTAAAGACCTCCGTCGCTAATAAATCATGTATCCAAGAAGTGCTTCCTCTTACTGCGGCGCGCGTGATCGATTGTGTACAGCACGTCACGGCCCCAATGTGGACGCGTTCTACGATAGAGGTAGCACGTTTTGGCGTTTTTGCTTTCTGGATAACGGGGCTCCTTAACCCAAAATCGTCGGAATGTCATTCAATTTTGGCCACATGCTTTCTATGTATATATGGGCCACGGGTTTGTTGATCGGATTGCACTTTCAATTTGCTCAAACTCACTTACTAATAGTATAGAGCTCCTCAAGTGAGGAGCTCCAGAACAAAAATGGTGCACCTCTATCGTAGAATGCGTCTGTGGGACGACATTGGACCGCCAGATACGAGTCGGCGCTGGACATTCGGGGGTTTGCTCGAGGTAATGTAGTTCTGGCCTCTTACGGGTACCCGGAAACAACAGCTTCCCGCACGCGGACTGGGTTCGCTACAATCTATAATGATTCTACGATTCTTCCCAAGGGAGCCCATTTTGATACAAAAGCGACAATGTTTGGTTGTTGTGGGGGTTTGAGCAAATCAAAGCGCGCACGACTACCGATGGGGGGGTCTTTTAATGCGGTTTAATGCGGTTTCTGATCGACCGTGGTGGACCGACTAAGCTTCCCCTCATTTCGGCTCGTTGCACGACTGCGATGGAGGCTGCTCGGGATTATTGGTGTCCGCAATTGCTGGAGTTGAAGCGGTGTTCCGGCCGAGTATTGGAGAACATGCCGCCGGAAGTGCTTGAGGTCCGTTTCTCGTTCCCATGATGGTTGGAAGAGGCACTTCCAGTGGGTTTCATAGAGGACAGCGATGACTCCGCCAGGGCCGCGCACGGACCGTTGGCTGGTAATTTACTCGACGTCTAAACGGTCGATGGGCATGGGGACACCATCCGCGGTGACGTGGTAGGGGGGGGAGTTGGTGGTTTGGTTGTTGAAGACGTACGCCGTTAGCCCAGTAGGCAGAAAGCGGCGAAGGTCGGAGTTGTCATGGGCATCGGGGCAAGGCATGGTACGAGCCACCGCCACCCGACAGGAGGCATCAGCGCCCGGCATGTCGTTGGGGAGATCCAGTTATAGGTGCTTGGAGGCCAGGGGACGGCCATCCGGGGTTGCGTCGACCCGCGAGGCGCCGACCGCTAATATCTTGAATGGTCCTGCGCGAGCTTAGCTTTGAGGACCTTGGCATCGGTGCCAGCTTTGGCGCCTTACTTAATGGTGCCGGCGGAGGTACAGACCAAACCCCAGCCGCCAATGGTATAAATGGGGACTTTGTTAAGTCCATCTGACAATGCAGAGTTGCGACGCCCGACACGGGCAACGGTAAGAGTATGCATCTCGCGCACAATCGCGTATGCTGCGGCGCTGACAGGTGGCAGTACTCGAGATGGTCGCGAACCAAGCTCTGGTGTCGCCGAGCAGAACGCTGCTCGAAAATAGTGAGGGGAAGGCGGAGGAGTCGGTTGATATGCATTTCGTTAGGACCCAACCCGGTGGCAGCGCTGACGGAATTGTTGTAGGAAAATTCCACGTGCGGCTAAAGGGCCTCCCAGTCATCCTGACGTTCATGGACAACAATGGCGAGCATTTGAGCCACGGTGTGATCCACGCACTCGCCGCCGCTACCGTTGGGGTGATAGAAGCTCGTCGAAATTTTGCGCATGTCAAGTTTCTTGTAAACAGCGAGAGACAGATTGACGCAGAATTGGAGACCGTTATCAGATAGGAGACTAAAGGGTCCCCCCCAAAGAGGGACGTAGTTGTTGACCGGAATTTCGTCGGTATCTTCAGCCGTAAATTGATGAGGCGGAAACAGCGCACATGTCTGCTCGCCGGCCGTAGTGGTCCGTAAAAAGGAAAATACAGGAATTTCGCTTTGGGGTAACCGGGAGGGGACACAGGATAATCGACGCTTACCGCGATGCCAGGCCCAGAGGGCAAGGGTAGCGAAAATATAGACCAGCGCATCTGCCGAGACGTTATTTGGGCTTGACGTTTGAGGCAGTGTTGAAGTCACCATCGTGTGCTTATGTTCATCACAATGTACTATTAAAAGCGCTTGAGTATTGACAATGTGCGGGAGACTCGAAGGTGGCATGAGGTGTCAGCGTGACAGGCTTGCATAATCCACGGTCGCATGAGTAGCGGAATGTAGATTCGCGTCGGCTCGTCGTTTAGTAGGCGGGCTGCCCGTTCGCTGGGTTTATCGGCGCTGTCTTTTGAGGTCGGGGTTTATTTCCGTACCAACCAAATGGTGCCGTTATCATCCCGGTGGAGGCGTCTTTTGTCGGTTATAGCGCGGACTTCCGAAATACAGGGCCATGAATGGGACGGGACATGTATGGGGAAGTCCTCTGGGACAACCGGAGGACTCCCAATGAAATATACCGAATGACGGCTTTACAGGCTGGTTCAGGGCGTCATTCTCGACAGGCTCGCGAAAATGGAGCTCCGCGGGGGTAATATCCACAGGAAGAGCGACCTAAGGCTCGCCGCGTTATCCGGGTCGAAACCAGTTCCTAGCTCGATCAACGAGCGTGGCATGTGCGTTCTCGAGCTCTGCGTGGTCGGCGTCTAGTCTAGTCCTAATCCCCTTATATTTTAGGGATACGGTAGCACAACCGGCGTCGTGTGCCTACGTCGCACAACCCATAGACTCATCTTCCTTGGACACGGCGATCGCCGACTTCATACCGCACACCTAGAAGAAGTTCAGTAAGGAAAAACCAGCAGTGTGGGATACAGCACGCAGTGGACCAATTCCGGGGTACTTTCGAGCACTTCCCAGGTGCCACTCTGCGGCATCTTTTCAGGCATATGAAGGCCGTGTCTCCCTCTCCGGCGATCTCAGAGGCCTCTTTCGCCCTTTTTAACCTTCTTTGGGCGGCCCAACATACCCCTCGAACGGCCATACATCTAGAGTGGCTTAGCCGAGCCCCCATCCACGCCTGCATCCCCCCCCGCCACAACCCAGCCACCTCCTCTCCCCCCCGCCTTCGAGGACGCCGCGACAACTGAAGACACCAACAGTAGTGACGCCAGTTCAGGTACTCGCAATGGAAAAGGAAATCCCAGAAACGCACGCCATGACTCTGGCGGTCGCTCCAACAGGAATGGCGGCTGGGCCTCAGGCGGCAGCAGCGGTGCATCCTTCAAGCGCAACACAGACAGATGACAAGCGTAAAAAGGCCGACCGGCGAGACGATTTCCGTGTGGACAGCCCCTCGCCCAAGTTGAAGACGGAAAAGAAATACGAACCGAAAGCAGACGCGTTTTCTACGGTAGGGGTGCAGCAATATGTTGCTGAGATCCTAACGTGAGGAGCTCAACATCTCACCCGAAACATGACTACCAAGATTTTCGTTCGCGCAACCCGATCAACTTTTCTCTCTGCTAGTCCTAAACAAAATGCACTCGTAAAATGATCATACCAACCGGTAGTTCCTCACTTCAGGAGCTCAACCGGTCGGGAACGTTTGAGCCCAAAAAGTGCAACCCCTACCGTGGGATGACTCAGACTCTGACGTCGCGGCTCTCAAGACTGCGAGGCAAGTAACCCCGTCTCTGGTAAACGTTTCTCTAGGTGACAATTTTCATCTAATTTCTCGTAGCAGCAACGCCCTCCCCCTGTCGTCAGTAACAGCTTATAGACATGGGGCTAAACTAGACGCCGATGACGCGAAGAGCGTGAGCGCACATGCAACGCTCGGTGAACGCGCGTACGCCGACGTAGACTTGAGGAAAGTCGACCGAGTAATACCCTTCCCCTGTAGCTCCTGTTCGAACAGACCTAATGCAGCTCGGCAGCTTGCTAGAAGTATAAAAATCAGTAAAAAATACTCTTTCTGATATCTTGATTTTGGGCGACGACCAAAGCACACAAGGTCTCAAAGCAGACAACTGGGTTCGTGGTTTGCAACGACCCCTCCGTAAAATATTCATGAGAGCGATCATAACTGGCATCATCTCGACCGCCGACTTTACTCGCGTGTCCGATTATTCATTTGCTGTGGTAACGCGAAGCCAGGACGCTGGAGTCACTGGGCCGGAGGCGAGGAAGCGTCGTTGGTCACGGCCGTGGTGATGCCTGTTTTAGCAAGATTCAGAATGCTGCAGTAGCGAACGGGACTCCTTTTCCGGATTATCTTCGAGCCTTTAGAGTGGTGGTTTCTAGCGTGACGGGCTCAGAGCATGTCCTTGCTCCGAGCGTGTCCACCGTCTTGGAATTGGTACGTAGAGGTTTCATGAACCAGTTTCCAGGGATCATGCCTACGCTTCTCCCGAGTGATACGGCGACTGCGCCGTCTCCTTTTGTGTCTATCGACGCAATGTGCCTGGCATTTCAACTGCTAGTTACTAACAAAGCCCCCGTTTTGAATGGCGAAAAATATGTTTCTTTGCCCTCGCTCGCGGGTCTGTTTTTGCATTCTAACGCAGGCGACCGTTCTCAGAGCAGGTCAGCCGCCCCGTCGTCCTTCACGAGACGCGTGGGTTCTTCCCGCAACAACCCTGTTGTTATGTGTGTCGCTTCCGTCGACCACTAATCTGATGAACCTTTCACCTCAAGTGTTGAGGTGTTATTGGGGTATTAGTCCGATTGATCGCTTGAAAAAGGTTAACCAATTGCTTACCCAAACAAAGCCTTAAAACACCCCCCCCCCCCCTGAAACGGCGGTATAGCAGGTCGGCCGGGTAT
>JBBMKB010066165.1:0-15214 GCA_037833945.1 Alaria marginata
GAGAAGGGGGGAGAAGGGAAGGGAGGGGGAGAAGAGGGGAGAGGGGGGGGCAGGGGGGAGAGGGAGGGGGGCCGGGGGGAGAAAGGGGGGGGTGGGTACCTCGGTTATCTCGAGCTGGCGCCGCAGCTCTTCTATGGCTCCCTCCGCCTCCTCGCCGCCCCCCGCGAGGGAGCTTCGTCGAAGAATGTGAGGCGTTTCTCTCCCGCCGAACTCGTCGAAGTCGTCTCGCGTGCTTGGTCGGCTGCATGCGTACGCGGAGACAGGTTGGAATATGGCAGATGGTAAAAAGACTGGTTGGCCCTCAACATCATTAAATGATGCTATTGTACCATCTCTCTGAACCTTTCTGACCCAAGGCGAAGTCGTCCCTCGTGTTTGGTCGACTGAATCATTGTACGGAGGCAGCTGTATTTGATGGGTATTAATAGTAAATGGCATACCAGTCACACCAAATATTGAATGACGCTTTCCTCCCACTCAATCGTTGTGACCCATGGAGGGCTTGGGCAGCTAGCGTGGGATGAGACAGTTGTCCCATGATAGATACCAGGTACATAGAAACTAGTTTGTTTCACACTTGACAACATACACTATAATACAGGCATGGTATTTTATTATCAACAGTGCAGGTAGTAATGCGTCAAGGTGGGGGGGAGAGTTGGGCACCAGGCGTTTGGTACGATACATGGAACAATGCTTCTATCTCACTGAAACCTCGCTCACTAGACTCTCACCCTCTTGCGACCTTGAGCTTGGGCAGCGATGGACTGGACGCTTCCCTCCCGGCGCCGCCCCTGGGGACCATCTGGTGTCCCATACGATGTCCCAGATTACCTCCCGTATCCTGGTGTCCCATACCATGTCCCATATGGTGTTCCATAGCATGTCCCATCTCCTGTCTCACCCCATATCCCGCGTCATGCCCCATCTCATGTCCCAAATCATACCCCATATATTGTCCCATCCCATGCCCCGTATCACGTCCCACCTGATGCCCCACATGATGCCGACCCTGGCCCATCGCAAACGACTTAGACCTACCAAGATTAGACTCCGCCAACCCTCCCCCGTCCTTGCGTTCCGCCGCATCCTCACCCCCCCTCCCCCTGCTCCGTTTATTTCTGCTGCCCCCCGACCCGGCGTCAGACGGCCTTCCCCCCGGTACCCCCGATGCTCCCAAAGCGCGACCCCATGTTGGATCCCCGGAGTACGCCAAGGGAGAATAATCTTCTGCGCTTTTCGCCCGGCGCTTCCCCCCTGCGTTCCCTCCCCCTCCCGCGGTGGCAACGCCTCTGTTTGGGTGCGGAAACCCTGCCACAGTACAGTTCAGGACACCAAATAAGAAACGAAGATGCTGACCCTGGCTGGGTTTCTTGTCTTTTTTGGGAGGGGGGGGGGGGGCATACTCATTTGTTGCCTGCCTTAGTCATTTGACCGGTGACCACGCATCTCTTTCGAGACGGAGCAACGTCCCTACGCCTAATAGAGACACCTCTAACATTTGGGCGCCCAGCACGTTTCTTCCATATGATACATACCAGGTAAAAGTGTTTTACAATATATCTCCTTCATGTTTGGCCGTCTGCGGCCGCCACCTAAATACCTCCATAGATATCGATCGTTTTCTCGCTACTATCTAATGTTCCAAACTTCTCGTGGGAGGGGGTGCGGTCTACACGAACTTCCGTATAACAGCTCCCGTCTTCGAATAAACGTAAACCTGACTCCGACCGGGTTCCATATTTGGGGGCGGGGGGTGCGTTCTACACTAGCTTCAGCGTAACAGCTCTCAACCTCCTTATTGTCATATGGAATCCCAGCATCTGTTTCTTATCATCTTGTTTCTTATTTAATGTAACTCCGTTCACGTGTGGAAATCCCCCAGCGGCGTTAACGGGGGGGGTTGTGGTTGCTTCACGACGAATGTCACGCGATAGGGGTACGAAGTACGCTCCGACGATCGTAGATATATACCAGGTACTTCGAAGTAGCACATTTTGGTCAGCCTGTTTATGGCCGAGGTGGCTCCTCAACTTAGGGGCTGCCCAATTTTGTTTGGGTTTTGACGCAAGGCTACGGTAGAGGGGGGTGTACCCGCCTTTCCCTCCGCCTAGTTAAGGCCACTTTCGCACGAGTAGCTCGGTGTTCTCACTCGAAAACGGATTTTCAAAAATTGTTTGTTTCAGGGGGCAGGGTACTGTAGCAAGGAACTTCCATGGCGTGGTGAGTCTCGCGAAACCAAAAAGGCGCACACCATAGGAATAAAAAAAGAGGTTAGACCAATGTTTGGTTGAGATAGAGAGCTTCTTCTCAAGTGAAAGGACCCTTCTGAGAAATATGATATGCTACCCCCGTCGTAGCCCTGCTTCATACCTGTGGCTTCTTTCGTCGGCAGCAACGCGGGCGACGCATGTGGCACAGGCGTCGTTGGCGGTACAGCAGCTAACACCGATGCTGGCCTTCGCCGAACCCCCTTTGGCTGTGCTGCTGCTACTAGCCAGGAGGAGGTGTCGATAGGTTCTGCGGAGCCTAGATGGTTTGCCATGGCACTGAGGCGTTCTTCGGCCGCAAATATGGCGATCAGACGCGAGCGGTCGACGCAGGCTTCAACGCAGGCTTCGTCTGTTGGGCCGCTACCGCTATCACCGCCATGATTGGTGCATTCCGTTACGTCCATGTTGTCCCCGCCATTGCTGCTGCCGCGATCTACCCCCTCAGCTAAACCTGGCGTTACGGTATCGCCGCCGCCGCCGCCGAGATTGTTGCCTTCCGCGACGCCCATTTTGTCACCGATGACACTGCTGCTGCTGTGGTCGACCTCATCCCGACGAAAAGCTGGTGCTGCACCTATCAGATCGCCAACAGCTGGTAGTACATCTACAGGGTCCTCACCAGAGCTAGCTCTTGCAACAACGACAGGCCCACTGCTCACACCACTAGCGGCAACCCCACTTTCCGCGTCCACGTCGAAGTCTGCCCCATGCCCCTCGCTACCGCTTCTTCTGCTCTTGAGCACATCCGGCGAAGCACCCGTGGCCCTCAGCTGTACTCGTAGTAAAACCGCATCCGCGTCTAGATCTCCCCGCGTAGCCCCCTGCTCTAAGATTGAGTTGGTCGCAACGCGTGCGGCGTTTACCGGTAGGGGGCTCCCGCCTTTTCCTAGCGCCCTCTCGAGCCGGTGGGTGAGGAGGTGGGCGTCGTGGCTGGCCGACCTCAGCGCAGCTTCCATGCGCTTCAGAGTAAGCACCAGAGAGAAGAAACAAAACACGGTCGGTGTAGGGAGAAGGCATGTGTATAGATAAGGACAGGCTTGCGGGATATAACCGTGTATAACCATGTATAGATAAGGACGGGCTTATGGGATATATCCGTGTATAACCGTGTATATATAAGGACGGGCTTATGGGATATAACCGTGTATAACCGTGTATAGATAAGGACGGGCTTACGGGATATAACCACCGTGTATAACCGTGTTTAGATAAGGACGGGTCTTGTGAGATATAGCCGTGTATAACCGCGTATGGATAAAGACGGGCTTGTGGGATATAACTATGTTTAACCGTGAATAGATAAGAACGGGCTTATGGGATATAACCGTGTATAACCGTGAATAGATAAGGACGGGCTTACGGGATATAACCGTACGTATGGTTTGGGTGATACCACGAAAAAGGACGGTGACGAAAGGAACAAAAACAAAGTCACGCGAGGAGAGCGCAGACAAGAAAAAAAAAACAACCAAGGGGGTACACCATTAATAGTACAATCGAAAGTGTCAGTACTTGTAGAGTGTCCAAACCGCTGTCAGCATTCGTAGAGTCTTGCATCGAAAGTTGTTCATATTACGTGGGAACGTAGTTAATAGGACCTACAGTAGACACAAAAACTTACCAGGTATATATTTATCTATTATTACTGCTAATATTTTGTCCTATTAACTACATTCCTCCGTAATAGTTGGAACGGACATCCTGCTAGACTCATGGGGGTGAGGAGGTGTAGCTGCGGTATATCACGCAGCCAAGAACCAGCAATGCCCATCGGCGTCCCCGCGTAGTGTGTAGGTAGCCCTCGTAGGTGCTAAGGTCGATGTCGCGAGGTCGAGACCCACCGAGTGCACACCCGTACATACCGTAGGGACTTTTTCTTGTGCAAAGCACTGACTCGCCGAAAGCGCGATGATAGCGATAATTATCTAACTTCGATGACAATCGACGGGCAGTGGGAACCGAACCCTATGTGTGATAAAAACAAAGTGAAGACACGTGTCGGGGGAGAGAAGGGAGGAAAGCTGTGACCACGGCTTGTCCAGAACCTTGCGGAGGGTAAAAACCCCTGACAACTAGTTTACCCCGCCCACCTGCATGTCCGCAGGCGTTAACCTCATTCGAAGAGACCGCCCGACACTTGTCGGATTGTTTCTGGCCGCATCGCCCATCTTGCCAGACCTTCGGAAGCGCGCCGGAGTAGCGCCACCTCGCGCGGGTGACGCGCTGCGGGAGGTTCTCCTCCTTTTTCGCCTCCGCGATTGCTTCTGCCGACAAATACCGTGGTCACGGCAGAAGAGATTAGCTTTTAAATAAGCACGCCGGCGCGTGTTTTTCGTTTTTGAGGCGTTCTACGATAGAGATAGCACTTTTTGGCGTTTTTTATTTTCTGGATGACGAGGCTCCTTGACCCAAAACCGTCGGAATGTCAATCTATTTTTGGAATATATTGTTTTGTATAGATGGGCCACGGCTTTGCTCATCGGACTGCACTTTCAGTTTGGTCAAAGTCAGTTTTTCGGTGAGGCATAGAGCTCCTCAAGTGAGGAGCTTCAGAAAAAACATTCTAATGGTGTTATAACACCTCTACTGTATAGTAGAATGCGTATTTTCGTTTTTGTTGCTGTTGTTGCAACAGCACACACGTATATCTGGTGTAGGGGTGCAAAGAAGTAAACGCATATATACCATAGTAAAAACTCTTTTATAAAAGGGACTGGAAAGCTAAAATTGTTGTTGTTCTTGGGGAAATGAGCTCCATTATATCGCCTTCTTTGATCGTGGAAACAGACTGTTGCCTAAAAATAGTATGAATTCATTAATTTTCACCACCCCCCGACCAGGCATATATTGAATGCCGTGAATTAGTGTGGACTAACACAAAATTCAACACCACCCCCATATGTAAAGAATATTTTGGCGACAGGGCGAAAACATTTTTTTTGCCCTCCATTGTCTGATGGCAAAGCATGATGACATACGGATCGTGTTCGGAATTGCCGCCGTGAGTTAGCTCCAATATAAAGCTTATTAATAGTATATGGACAGGCAGTAGAATGTATCGCCTTCTTCGAAAGCGGAAGTTAATGGTATTGTCTTGAATTAGTACGAGGTACTTAAATTTGAATCGTCCCCATCGAAGATGAAAAATGTATTAAGTATTGCACACCCCCAACACGACCTCCATGAGTCATCCCACGGTAGGGTTAGCATTTTTTGCGCGAAACGTTCCTGACCGGCTGAGCTCCAGAAGTGAGGAACAACGGGTTGGCACGATACTTTTACGTGAATATTTTAGTTTTGGGACTAGCCCATAGAAACGTTGGTTGGGTTGCGCGAACGAATGACTTCGAAGTCATGTTTCGGGTGACATATTGAGCTAATCATGCTAGGAGCAGACATAGCTGCTGCACCCCTACCGTGGGATGACCCCTATACGTAACATAATACTCAAACTCTAGCGAGTCCCTACCCAGAGGTACCCCATCTGCGTAGGGCTTGCCTTTCCCTTCTGCTTTCTGCCAAACGAAGGGGGGAGTGATGACAGTCATAGAGGGATGGAATGCCTTTTTTGGTAGTAGGCGACGGTACACGCTGCATGCACACTCGTAAAACTCCAAAAAACGGAGCTAAACAGTTTTGGGGCAGTCGCCCTCCCCCCCTTGGCTGTCTCTGGAAGTGGCCGCAACCGGAAAACAAATCAAGCCATTCGACGCTGGACGCATTCTTCGATAGAGGTGCATCATGTTCTTTCTGAAGCTCCTTATTTGAGGAGCTCTATACCCCACCCAAAAACTGATTTGAGCAAACTGAAAGCGCAATCCGATCAGCAAACCCGTGGCCCACCTATGCAAAAACATCGTATTGCCAAAATAGAATGGAATTTCGACGATTTTGGGTTAAGGAGCCCCGTCGTCCAGAAAAAAAAACGCAAAAAAAGTGCTATTAACCCCTTTAGAACCCCGAACCCCGTCCCTATACTATTATCAAGTAAATGTGTCCCCAAAACGGGTTTCCAGTTGTAAAAGGGTTAATACCTCTATCGTAGAACGCGTCGCTGCCATCCGTATGCCAAAACAGTACACGCTCAAGTTGCCGAGGTTTGCCTGACAGGCGAGTCCTAGTAACATGCAGCTCAACCTTCATGCGACTCGCCGAACATCTTACGGCACTCCGTGTTTCATGCACCCGATGTCTGTCTGGTCGGTCAAAACCCGACGTGCTCCGTCCCGGCAATCTAGAGATGCGACGGTCTAGGGTCCTACGGACTACGCTATATGCACGAAACGACGATTACCCCGCCCCCCGCCCCCTTCCTTACCAAGATATGGTTCTTCCCTGATAGCGATGTTGCGCCGCGATAGTTCGCCCCTTACCGTGGTACGGCTCCGAGAGCATCTGGGACGATATTTAATCCCTCATCATGATATGGCCCTGCCCTTTCAGCGATGTTTCGTTTTTGTCGTGATCGTGTTTCCCTTGTTACGTGGACACCGCTCTGCCGTGACAGATATAAGTTTCCTCGCGCTATTTAGTCCCTTACTGGGATATGTGGTTTTGCGCTAACAGGAAAAAGTGTATATGTCGCGATATTTACCCCCTGGCCACATGTCATGGCTTAAAGGGATCATGCTACTTTAATCAGGATCATAACACCATTAGTATTTGCCTTCTGAGGGTATTTGCCTTCTGAAGCCCCTCACCTGAGAAGCTCTATACTAATTGTGAGTCATCCCACGGCAGGGGTTGCACATGTTGGGCCAAACGTTCCCGACCGGTTGAGCTCCTCAAGTGCGGAGCTACCGGTTAGTATGATCAGTTTACGAGTATACTTGCTTTTGGACTAGGGCAGAGAAACGTTGGTCGGGTTGCGCGAAAAAATGTCTTCTTCTCATGTTTCCGGTGAGATATTTAGCTCCTCGTGTTAGGAGCTCAGACATTTCTGCTGCACCCCTACCGTGGGATGCCTCTAGTAAGTCATCCAAAAAAAAACGATTTTGAGTAATAATCTAAAAGCGCGACCCAACGAACAGACCCATGGGCTACCGTAGGTATACCCAAAAACGTTTTGTTTTGCAAAACAACAATGACATTCCGACGGTTTTGGGTTCAATGACGGAGCCCCCATCCCTGAACAAACTCATGGTCTAGGTATGCCCAAAAGTTAATGCTGCGAAACAAGAATAATATGATATTAGACGGGTTCTACGATAGAGGTAGCACTTTTTGGCTTTTTTGTTTCTGGATAACGGGGCTCCTTAACCCAAAACCGTCGGAAACTCCTTGTTTTTCAGTCGGATTTTTTTGTTTACCTAGGCCACATGGGTTTGTTCATCGGGTTGCTCTCAGTTTGCTCAAAAATCAGTTGGTGGGTGAGGTTAAGAGCGCCCTAAAGTCAGGATCCCCAGAAAGAAATGGGCGCACCTCTATCGTAGCATGTGTCATTACGACGAGTTTCGTTTAAAAAAGGAGCCCCATCATTCAGGAAACATTTTAGTCAAAAAGTGCGGTACTAATACCTATTACGAAGGACCGTACGTAGTAAATAGGACCTAGGGTATACACACAGACCTATACATTTCCCTATTGATACGAGCAATATTTCGTCCTATTTACTATGGTCCTCCGTAATAGTCTACAGCAGCACGCGTCAAAGGAGTTATTTCGCGATATTTAGTCCCTTACCGTGACATGGCTCTGCCCTGACAGGGAAGCTGTACCGCGATCTTGAGCGATGGCGGTTGAGAATTTTCCGCGCCGTGCCTCTTGAACCGAGCCGCTGTTTCCGTTTCCGTTTCCGCTGCTGCTGCTGCTGCTGCTGGAGACCTGCCGCGCGATATATTTTTGTAGAGGTGTCCGTATATACGTTGGTTCATACTATTATAAAGCCTCAACTGTGCACTGGTATCCTCTAATGTATGAACGGGCACCAATATGGATAATGTTTTCATGACACGATGGTTTTGCACTCGTACTCGTACAACTGGTGATATCGGTGTGGCCCTGAACGGGAAATTCAAATTGCATGTACCACAGTGTGTGGACTTTTTTGTTGTACGTTCGGGAATGAAGACGCACTCTTTCGTAGTGTACAGTACGCGACATGTGTTAAGAATCTGGCAGTTAAGAATTTCAGGCTAAGCTTTTATGTAATTTAAGAATTTACAGCTAAGCATTCGTGCTGAGGAAGGACGCCACTCTAAATCCTATACAATAGCCTCTAAGAGCCTGTGCTCGAAATTGACATCACAATTAGCCGCGAGCCTCAGCCAAAATAGTAGATGCTGAACTGCTGTCGCGTACTCTAGAGATGTTCTTACAGTATACAGGGTGCACGTTGGTTTAGAATATCCTAAAGACTAAAATGTGTACTGGTGTCCTCTAATGTATGCAACAGCAGTATAGTATCGTTGGACAGTGTTTGCATGACACGACTTTTTGATCCTCGTCTATACTCGTATATACAGCTGGTGGTTACGATGTAGCCCCGGAGCAGTAATGGAGCCTTTATGCACAGTACGGGTACGTCGACCATGCTTTTTTTATCCCATCTACCACCTAATATCCTTTTTTTTTATTTCCTTCTCCGGCTTTCTCTCCCTTTTCGTAACTCAGATCCGGGGTTACATGCGTGTACGGGTAGCAGGCACTTCTGCCCCTTCTGCAATATGAACGTATCCTCCAAACCACGAACGTTCTTCGCTATTTCAGGGCGGGGAAGCTGTACGTTTGTTTCGTCTGCATCTCCGGGCTTGGGATTCCAACAACGTCTGACAGGCACGCAGAGGGCCGGTGGCCCCGGATTATAGAGTGGGTTCCCTTGTGTGTGTATTGCACAGCGTGGCTTGTTAGGGTGTATGCGCTTGTTGCTATGAGATCGTACTACTGACAGGAGTGCCGGTAAGGGACTATGGCAGCAAAAGCATAGAGTCCCCGTACTACTGTACCCGTACACTTCGAAGACGGGCGAAAGCCAGAGTACAAACACCTGTATGCATGCGTCGCTTTTGTGGCACTGGTTTGTAGTGATGGCATCAATTCGGCTTCGCGTCGTTCAACTCGCAAAGCAGAATATTTCGTGGTGCTCTCTGTGTATGTCTAAATCTTACTTTTCTCGGGTACTCGCCTTAAAAAAACACGCACAACACAAACTAACATTGCAGGGGTTCCCGGGCACGACAAAAAGCCAGAGGTTGTTGCAACCAAAACTCTCAAAAAGCGCTTACAAAAGGGTAGGAAGACAGATGGTGATGCTGATGATGATGTCGCTCTCGCTGGACCTTCCTAGTGTGTCGAATAAGCTCGTCGATGTCCAGCGCCAGCAGACGTTGAACGTCGCGGTCGGACTGATGCTGATGAGGCGCAACGTTATTCTCAGCAGTAGTAGCACTAAGCACGCCAGGCGCTGATCGCCGCCCATCAACACGCAGATCCTGCGCATGCTTATTGCCGGGCACACCTTGAGCACGCTCTCGGCGCCGACCATCAGGACTCGAGCCGTCCCCGTGCTTGCTGCCGGGTACGTCCTGTGCCTGCCCTCGGCGCGACGGCCCCGGGCACGCTTCAAAGTTGCGTAGCATAAGGCTTTTCATGTTCTTCGGGTCCAAAAGCTTCGTCGTTTGCGAAAGCGAGGAACTTGCAGCGTGTCCCTGGTAAAGGCCGAACATGCTCATTCCTTCGTCGTGTTCTGCTGGGCGATCAGGCAGGCCGAAAATGTGCGGCTGATGGGGTGTTGCGGTTGCCATGGCCGTGGCCGTCTATGTCTATTCCCACGCGGGGAATAAACACGCATTTATTTGCACTGCGTAAAAAGTGCAGCAGTAAAAAACGCGTAGCAATGCGTACAGCAGCAGGCAGAGCACGCCAAAGTGCGGCAAAGCAACAACAGCAAAGCGACAACAGCAATGCTCGGCAAAGTGAACCAAACTACGGCAAAGCGAAGCAAAGCAAAGCAAAGCAAAGCAAAAGAAGAAAGCAAAGAACCAGCACAGAAAAGCACAGAATAGCGTCAAAAGTCGAAACGGTTTTTTCAACCGTTCGAAATTGCACCGCATTTCTAATTGCGCCGCACGGAGTGTTCTCCCGAAAGCAAGCAGCATCATCACCCTCACTGCACGCTCTGCTTGTAGACGCTGCTGCAACCACAGAGCGTGAACTCCTGCGTGACCTCCTACACTCTGTGAAACGCGTCCTTCTGCTGTGCTTCTCGAGCTTGAGGATTTAGACCGCCGTGAAAGGTATCACCAGAAGCCGGACACACTCCGTCCCTCGGTTGCAAGCAGATTTTTTTCGCGATCGAGTCTACCCGCACCGGACAAGGATACGAGCACTGCTGTACCAGCACCAGTATCTTTTACCACGGGTAAGGATATATCTCTGGCTATGCGATGCACTCCTGAAGCTGCTAACATTGCTGCGTATATATATATAGCTGACGTGGAACCTTCAGCGTGCGCCCAGCCATCCCGGAGGCACTGCTGCTGCCCAGCGAGGGAGAAGACAACTTACCTCGGGGTGGGAGGTCGACGGTGACGCGGTCGAGGCAGTGTTACGTCGACAGCTACTGACTGCTGTGTGTGCGGCTGCTGGAAACCTCGCCTACACTACATAGTAGTATACCATCCCAGGGTGCCTGATAGTTGGCGATAGATCAGACAGAGTGGTCGGCGGTTTGCTGGCTATCATCGCCTTGCTGGAAGTCTTGCCATTTAATCATATCCTTCCAGGATAGGTGGGCAGATTGGAAGGGGTCAGCCAGCGCTTTTCTTTTGCGAAACAGGACGGCCAGAGCGAGAATGAAGATCTCTGCAGCCTACTCGTTCCATCTGAACAACCAGGTCGAGGTTGGTTTAGCCTGCGTCGGAAAATGTGAGCCTCATGTGCCAAGGGGTAGCCGTCAGAATTGTGAATGGGCTCGTCACGTATTTGAAATAGCTTTACATATGGATTGATATTGCCCTTGGTAAGATTGCTCTGCTCACCCTGGCAGCATCCGGAGGAGTCATTGACCTATACCTTGAAAGAGTACGCAAAACATCTGAAAAAAGCGCGGCCGGAGTATCACGCAGCTTTCAAAGATGAGTATCGACTATTATTTTGATCGAACTCACAGCTGACTTATTTGAAAAAAATGTATATAAAATAATTGCCCGAGCTTTAGTGCCACCTTGCGACAAGCACTTGTGCTTTATTGCGCAATACCTGGCACGTATATAATACGTAGACCGCTGTTGTCGTCGACCCCACGGTTCGTATGTGTAGACTATGCAGACTACCCGGTATGGATGTATGTGTTGTTCGCATGTTGAACCATTAATTCCGCCCATCGATACACATATGTGGTGTGGTCGCAAACTCTGAGCTACGTAGTATATACCAGCACCTATACACCATGAGACAGAGAAATACGCCGCGTGCCACGCGTGCTGGATACGAAAAGGGGGCAATCTCTCTAAAGCATTGCGCGGAGGAGCGCTTTTGCGAATTTGGGCTATCACGTACATGCACAAATCAGAGGCATTGTGAGGGGGGAATGAAGACCGAAATACGGTACTTTGAGAGGAAAAAACGACCGTAAAAAAATGATTACGAACAGCGTATGATACGAGTAGGCCGTTGCTTTCTTGGGGAGACAATGCAAGGGATCGTACAGCGTGGTCCTACGAACTCGTACTACTGTTGCGTGCTCAAAACTACGAATACTACTCGTAGAGCATCGATCAGACCAAGACTTCGTGCGACAGTGCCAGCATAAATGGTCGCTATCTCTGGGTCCCATAGTTTGTGAGCGCGTCATAAACAACTTGTTACGTACTGCTGTACAGAGTCTCTCTGCGCAGGCAGGATAATACGTACGCGTGGATACTCTAGACGCGTGTTGGGCGGGTCTTTAAGTTGGAGTACGGCGAAGACAACCCACACGTTACTTCAAGTAACAGATACAACACACACGCATCAGCCCCATGACTTCACAATAATGGTGTAAACCTTGCTCCCCCCACACCTCAACCTGCTCTGCTCTATCCCTGCCTGGCCTCCGACCGCACATTGCTGTACGTACCATGACATGGTAGATGAAGGGGAGAGGCCATCCCTGACGTGCGCCACCTCTGCTGGAAAGATTATAGTGCATTGCCCGCACTCTCAACGCGAGGCCATTTCCTCTGGAGACCTGCGGATACGAGCCGAGGGCAAGTCCGACGGAGACATCCGCTTTCTCAACATGAATCGGAAGGTAAGAACACGAAGTAAAGGCTCATTAAAAGCTAGGACTCGGTCCGTATTATTTACCGTTCTGAACATGAATCGGAAGGTAAACACGAATAAAGGCGCATTTAAAGCTAGGATTCGGTCCATATTTATCGTTCTGAACATGAATCGGAAGGTAAGCACGAAGTAAAGGCTCATTTAAAGCTAGGATTCGGTCCATAAGTGCCGTTCTGAACATGAATCGGAAGGTAAAACACGAAGTACAGGCTTATTAAAAGCTAGGACTCGGTCCATATTTACCGTTCTGAACATGAATCGGAAGGTAAACACGAAGTAAAGGCTCATTTAAAGCTAGGATTCGGTCCATGAGTACCGTTCTGAACATGAATCGGGAACATGAATCGGGAACATGAATCGGAAGGTAAACACAAAGTAAAGGCTTATTTAAAGCTATCAATAGGATTCGGTCCATAAGTACCGTTCTGAACATGAATCAGAAGGTAAACACGAAGTAAAGGCTCATTTAAAGCTAGGATTCGGTCCATATTTACGGTTCTGATCCGGAGCCTACTAGCTACGATCGCGTTGAGAACCGATGTTCGCTTTCTGACCATGAACCGTGAGGTAAAGAAGATATTATCATACGGTAAATCGCCTTTTTGATGTTTTCAACAAATATCTAACGGTTCATAGTCACGTAAGATCGGAAAGTTACTTTTATGGACAGACATCACCTCTTGATGGGGTACTGGCACGGCGGGTGGCACGACGCCAAGCGGCGCTTGAACTAAGTAAGCACTGTTAGGGGCGGCGCAGGGCTACTCGAGAGCGAGATCAGTTAGCCCAATATTTGTTTGAAGGTCTTCAGATTTTCGTGCTGTGTTGTTTAGCGAACTTCGCCGCCGGGCATATGCTACCGTACTGTTAAGGGGGCACCATATTTATTTCTGAGGCTCATCATTTGAGGAATATTATATTACTCTATACTAATAGTAAGTAAAAAAACTGATGTCGAGTAAACTAAAAGTGCAACCCGATGAATAAATCTATGAACTACTGCAGGTATATATATATATATACAGAAAAAAGCATACCTGGTATCTATTGAAAACAAGAATGGCATTCCGACGATTTTGGGTTAAGGGGGGCCCCCGTCATTCAGAAAATAGTTTTTGTAGCCAAAAAGTGCTATACTAATACCTAGTCTAAAGTAGTACGCGTCGCCGTCAAATTGTTTGTGACCCTGCTCCCGAGGAAGGACGATATGGAGGTCGATAAGGTACAAAATCGCAGATCATAATCCAGCAGTGACGAGGTGGGATGTCCGACTTGGACCATCTCCGTCGCCTTCGGTAACGCCCAACAACATGGGAGATGACCTTGGCGTGACATAGCTCTGTCGGCCCCCAGACGGCTATGACATGGTTTTACATCGCCTGTGGCATGGTTTCACATCGGACCTATAGTCTATCCATCCACGTGTAAAGCGATCTATATCAGCACCCCCCCCCCGCCGACCGTGGCTTCGAGTGGACTTCAGACGTGTGCTATATTAATACTACGACAGTTTTAGTATACAGTACGCGACACCAGTTAAGAATCTCTTATTTCTGGCCAGGCTGGAATTCTTATGTAAGGCAGGGTGTGTCATACACTTTTTTCAGTACAAAAGAGACCCTGTTCTTATTTTTTTTCCAAAAACAATAATAGCCTGAAATTCTTAATTATCAGATTATTAACATCTGTCGCGTACTACTCTAGCGCGTTTTGGCTGAAACGTTGTCTGCATGACGGGGCTCCTTAACCCCAAAATCGTTGGAAACTTCGTCCTTTTTTTTGCTAATACGAGGGAACACGGTAAATCAGGACCAAATTTGTTAAGTAAAAACCGTGGAATATATGAAGCTTTGGTGTATATCTTGGGTTCTGATTACTGTGGTCCTCCGTAATATGTATGTTCCGTTGTATGCCTATTGCGGGGGATCATAGTAAGTAGGACCAAATATTGTCATTAAAAATAGGGAAATATATAGGTGTTTGTCTTTACCGCAGGTCCTATTTACTAGGGTCCCCCGTAATAGGCCATTGGATTGTTCATCGGGGAGCACTTTTAAATCCCTCCAAAACCAGCTTTATCGTGAATGAAGGTATGGAGCTCCTCAAGTGAGGACCCTCAGAAGGCAAATTGCCTTAGAAGGCAAATACTAATGGTGTTATTATACTGATTTAAGTATGGTACCGTAGCTTGCGTTTTCAGCTTTTCTCAATTCGTTTTTTATTTTGTGTTTCCAGAAAAACTGCTCAGCCTTCCAAACCAATCAGAACAACCAACCCGCAGCCGGCGTTCCCTGTGGTCTACTGTAGATACAAAACGTGACGACTACGCGGGGCGAAGTTCGCGAGTTCGACGTCCCCAGTGATCTATGATAGCGATAAAACCTCTTAGATACTGAGTGAGGTCGATTTTGCGAGTGCGAGGCGTTTCCTTGCACACCTGACGCGCAGAAAGCGTCAAGATATATATATATATATATATATTACGGGGGACTATAGTAAATAGGACCTACGGTACACACAAAAAACCATATATTTACCTATTTTTACTAATAATATTTGGTCCTATTCACTATGGTCCCCCGTAAATAGCGTGTGTATGCATAATTCGACGCGAGTCAAACAGGCAACAAAACGCTGAACCCTTCTCCCTATAGCGGGAAGGGGGGGGGCGGGGTGGG
>JBBMKB010066176.1:0-29204 GCA_037833945.1 Alaria marginata
GGCGATCCGGAAATAAACCCTCAGTTAGTTGACTATACGTCGACGGCTGATGTTATACTTTTTTCTTAATTAATAGCCGTACGCCGCCTCAGACCTTTTGAGGCTACAAGTGTTCACGGCGACCGGTCGTTATGAAGAGCTACTGGCAGCCCCTTTGACCTTCTCTCTGCGACAGCGCGCATGGATCCTCGCTCACGTACACGTCCACACACGGACAACGCCCGCCCCACCAGATGCAGAGCGAGTTACCAGGGTAGTATACGTTTATTTCCTGTGAATATACTTGTACTTCTTTTTTTGTACACGTGTATGATACTCGTAGTCTCTGTCCTGCTGTCGTACATGACTACCTGGTACCTGGTTGATATAAACGAACATCGACCGAACGGCAGTAGTATCGGACGAGTTCATATATACGAGCAGTTCCACATACCAACACTGCAGACAACGTTTTGTAAGCCGCCGATACGTCACCGACAGCAACAAGCGGCTCCCCAAGTCGCGCAGATGAGCGTGCCTACCTGTGCACAGGCGGGGAGCTGAAGGAACCCCCGTCGCCGCCTGCCAGCTGCTGGTTGCCCTCGGCGTCGGCGCTACACACGGCACAACGAAGCCCGCTGAACCGCAAAAAGTTGCAGCAAGGCAAGAGACCAACAAAACAAGCTTCATACTGGCCGTCACGATGCCGTATCGCAGAGAAGACTGGGTTCCGAAAGGGGTGTAAACACCGGCGCTCTACAGTGTCACGAAGGTTCTGCGTGTACGAGTTGGTGGTGGATTGGCCGGGCGAAAACTTGGCAAAGCTTGAAAACTTACATGATCAGCTTCCCGGTATAGAAATGCCTGCCCAAGGTGTATGACCACCTTGTTCCACTTGATCTGCTTCTGTGAGTACTCGGTATCTCTATCTGCCACGAACACCGCATCTCACTGCCCAGCGACGCCGCCCACGTGCTCGACAGCCAGCCTTTTTTTTTGCCAGGCTGTAGACTGGTGTCGGAGCTGCTGCTCAGTCGCTGGCCGGTAAAGGTGCGCCGTCTCGGCAGCTTGATACAGAGAAGATATCGCTGCTACTGCTGCTGCAGCTGTGCATAATCTCGAAATTGACATGCCGCAAACACGAGCGGTGCTGCGACCAAGTACATGCATTGCTGTTCTATACCTGTTTCTGGGGCTGCCAGCCTGCGTGACAGGCTTTGCCCTGACTGCTGGGGGCAGCGGAGCTACCACGGTGAGCAGGAAAGGCACGCTTACTTGCCGATTTCGATCGCTCCTACTGTTTGTTCCAATAACTAAAACACCCGGTGATATTTTTTGGATTTTTTTCGACCATTCCCCTTCGGAGGTACGCCTGAAAACGGCATAAAACTCCGAACTTATCACACGGGGTGGACACCATTCAACCACACAGCACCGTGTCGCTTGCGCCACAACACGTACCGGTATAGAGACCAGCATGGAGGAAAGTGCCCCCCATCACGGTGGTGCCACGAGCGACGAGACAATGCCGCCCAGCGAGAGCCACGAGGGGCAGGACGAGGGCGGGGAAGCCAGCTTCGTCCTCGAGACGCCCTCGAAGAAAAAAAGTAGAAAACTGGCTTTGACGCCGCCCGACTTCGAAATTCCCGTGTTTGGTGGTGGCGCTCACAGGAAGAGGTACCCGTTGGATTTCAAACTGAATGCAATCAAATACGCACAAAGTGTAGTCAAGGGTGGGAGGGGGCCTGGAGGAACTGTGGGCATAAGTTACGCCTCAAGGGTACTAGGAATTTCCGACAAGGCAACGCTGGCAGCGTGGATCAAGAACCGGGACGTATTCGAGAAGGAGGTGCAGTGGGTAGCGAAGGCTTTCGGGGCCAGAGGGAAAATTTAAAATTTATGAATCTATCCCCGATGACAAGAATGTAGTTTCAGAACAAAGGGTAGTTGGATACCTTTCACACATCTGACATCGGACAGATAATACCCCTGTCGTCCATGATCTATGTATGTCTTTCAAGGCAGACATATCCCTGGTCTACATGATCTGTATGGCCTATAGATCATGCTGCTGGGTGAGAGCCGGATGGTCTGAATGGCCTAGCACATGCTTCCTGGGTCGGGTCTGTACTATACTAGACAGATCCTGCACAATACCATGACGACCAAAGATGTCGGGAGACATGTCAAGCAAGACAAAACATGCGCTGTCAAGGGTGTAGGACCGAAGTGTTCCACACTAAAACCTAGTAGTTTGGTGTCGGTCACAGCATGTCAAGGCAAACCTGCTGTCTGTCAAGGGTTGAAAGTCCTGTCTCCCGACATCTTTGATGACGACAGACATATTATACATATGATCGAGATGATCTACAGTAGATCGTGATCTGTCCCGTGTGTGATATTTTTTCTTTACCATACTTACAAGGTTCCCCTGCGGGATGTGGTTGGCTTGAAATCCCGGGGGTGATGATCTATGTCTTTCAGAGGGCAGACAGATCCATGGTCTATACGATCTGTACGGCCTATAGATCATACTGCCGGGTGAGAGCCGGATGATCTGAATGACATAGCGCATGCTTCCTGGGTTGAATCTGTACTAAAATAGACAGATCTTGCACAACATGCCATGACGACAGACATAGGATCTAGATTATATCTAGATCTGTCCCATGTGTGATACCTTTTCTTATGTTATACCGGTACCACACAAGATTCCCGTGCAGGATGTGGTTGGCTTGGAATGCCGGGGGTATCGCAAGTTGAAAAGGGGGAACACAGATTGCATGCGCTCCGACGAGCTAGAACTAGGTACAGCAATATAGCGTGTAAAATCTCTTGAAAACTACGGAACAGACAATTAATTAGCCACCGCGCAAGAAACCGGCCAAGTAACACCGACTAGCCCAAACGAGTTTTACAGCTTAGCCTGTATGCTTGCCCAAGCTTCTGCCAAACCCTTCAGCTTTCGATCCTCACAGCAGCAGTATCATGTATAATACGTGCTGCTGTATCATATATATGATAGTTTCTGCCAGTCGGTTAGTCTACCCAACGAGCTTTCTGTACTCTGCCGGATGCTTGGAATCTCCAACACCCGTCGCGTCCTTGTGCAGCCCATGCTCGCTCTATCCAATGGCTATGCTCGCTATCCCCTTCCCAGTCACGCCTCCTGTAGTAACCCTTTTACTACTGCTGTCATTGGCTGCTATTTTACCCCGCCATGGTGTCTACCCAACCACCAATGAACTTTTTATAGGTGCTCAGTAGGGGTGCATCTGCCAAAGGTTCCTCAACGGCGCTACCAGCCGGAGGAGAAGGAGGGGACTCGCAGAAGGGCGCTTACGAGCGCATGAAGGGCATGCTCGACAACGACGACGGGTGAGGGATAGGGTATCCTGGATGCCCCAGGCCGGTCCTGCTCTGTCTGTCGACAAGGAAAGCAAATGTAGCGTATCATCGCGGCAGTTTATGTCGTCCGTGTTGGGTTGAGGGCAAGCTGTATTGACCCTTGTCGTGCATGATTCTGGGATGAGTATCCGAAATATCCTTATTCCAAATGGCGCCATCGCAACGGTCGGCTGACGGCGGGGAGGGGGGTCCAGTATCTAGTGCGGGGTGCGGTATATGTGTCCATGCCGCGCCTAAGACCGAGAACAATTAGTCGGCGTAAAATTCAGCAACTCAATTATTTATCGTCAGGCTTCAAAAACGGCCTGTCATAGTTTAGTTATTATTCAGTATTTTTTGGAACCTCTACGTACCAGGTATTGCTTTAAATGCCATGACGTCATACAATCAACCACTACCGCAAGGTGTTTCCGTTTTCAGCCGTTCGCCCGGAAGAATAACACGCCAAGTAGGGAATACGGCAGGTAGAATATAAGTACCTCTCCCCGTGATTCAACCAAAGGCGCACATGAAAACCCCGAGAGGGATCTCCACACAAACATGCTGCTGTGTGTATGCCAGTCATCCTGGAAGGCGTGAAGCCAGCGTTCCCAAACATTAACTTGTGTTTTTATAACTGCACTGGCGCGTGAACGCTCCACCCCCGCCCACCACCCGCTCATCCACGCACGTGTGCGCTGCATCGCTTTGCAATACTTGAACACTGTTTATCCATCTCCCCAAGCTCGATGGACTACATCTTCGAGAACAACCGCGACTGGGTGGAGGGAACCCTTTCGGAAGACCCCGACACGTTCAATCGACTCGCCAAGTCTCAGCAGCCCAAGTACTTGTACATCGGGTGCTCGGACAGCAGGGTGCCCGCGCAGAATATGATGGTGAGAGGATATTTCGCCTCACCCTCATAGTCGGGATGGGGTTCCATGCGCTTGCTTTGCACCGTAGCTGGGTTAGAAAGCGCAGACGAAATCCTGGCTTCACAGCTCTCACCAAGCGAGGGTGAACGGGCACACGGCACACAAGGTACATAAGGCCTTGTTTATCTCGGGAGCTCTGCTGTTGCGGAGCGAACGTCTCGTTGGTGACTCGACTCTCGAACAAACGTCAACAAACGCCATCGGACTCTGAATTCAAGTATATACTGCAGATTGTTCCCGAGAGTTGGGTTAATTTTAAAGGCTTTAAACAAGCCGGTTTGATTCGTGGGGCGTTTCTGATGAGGTTCGCCCGTAGAAAAAGAGTGGGTCCGCACGGCGTGCGCTGACGCTGTACGGCAAGCCACTAATATTTCGACACTTCTATTAGATGTGTAATAGCTCTGTTCGGCGCCAATTGACTGACACTTGCCGATTTTGTGGTTCCCACAGCTCCATCGAAGGCGTGGTACAACGACAAAGATGATGGCTCAGTTTTTTGTTTGTGTTTTGCCCGCCTGTCGTCTTTGAGCGGAACAAATCTTACGTAGTAAGTATGTCGTAGGTTACTGCTGACAGGAGTTCTCGATGGAGAGTCTCCTTTGTCTCCCCCCCCCGAACACCCGAAATTATGTACGAAAAGCCGCGATGAAAGCTTGGCGCGGTATATACAACTGTCTAGAGGGCCGCGCCCCCCCCATGACCTCCCTTCATGCTTGCCTCGCGCGCCTTCCTTCGCTGACCGCCGCCGCTCGCTTCTCCCAGGGCCTAACCACGGGAGAGCTTTTCGTTGTACGAAACGTGGCGAACCTCTGCGTAAACACGGACCACAGCTTGTTGGCTGCTCTCACATACGCCGTCAACGTCCTCGAGGTACCCCTACCACTGTAGTTTGAAACGGGCATTGGTATGCATGGTCGGCGTGGCGCTCAGTGTTGTCTGGACCTGCCTTTGTGTAAGACGGAGCTATTACGGGGGGCCATAGTAAATAGGACCAAATATTGCTCGTAAGAGTAGGTAAATATATAGGTTTTTGTAGTAGGTCCCCTATTTCCTACGGTCCTCCGTAATAGTAAAGCGGGGGAGTGATGGGAAGGGGGAAGGTCCTGTGCACCACTACCCCCACCGACGAGAATTTTTGTTTGGGTGCGTACCTGACGACGGTCGTATCGTTAGTGTCTATTTCCACAATGATCGGTTTTCCGCGATGGTCGGGTCGGGCTTCCGTAACGATCGATTGTCCGCGACCGTTTCTAGAAGCTCGTCGAGTGAAGCTCCGTTTATGGCCTCAAAATTGGCCGTTCGCAGAGCTGGTTGTGTATTCGCTTTCTGTACGTCGGGCCTCGCTTGACAAGAGAGGTTTACGCGACTGCTGCGCGGTGATATAGATGCATAGCTCTGCCCTCCGCCGTCGCGCCCCTCGCGTAGGTGACGGACATCATAGTCTGCGGGCACTACGGTTGTGGGGGCGTCAGGGCGGCCATGGAAAACGTGGACCACGGCCTGCTGGAGCACTGGCTGCTCAACATCAGGAACGTGCAACGCCTCCATCTTGACGAACTTAAGGTGTGCAGTGACTGGCTAGACGGAGATCGTGATGTTGGTCTTGTGTTAGAAAATCGATGCGGTTGGAATGGGGGGGGGGGGTAGTGGCAGCACAGCGGCGTGAACGACCGTGCAAAGGGTGGGAGGTAGCACTAGGGAACCCGTGGCTTGCTACGTTCGCTTAACCCTCTTTATTTCTAGAATGCTCCTCTATAGCGGTTACACGTCTCCAGCTGGTTTTTGATCAACTTTGCTGTTTACTTTTTCTGTTCGCCACGCGACGACGGTGCAGCGCATGTGCTCACACTGAGCACAAACCGTAGCACTTAGCGTCTACCGCTCCCGCTCTTGCTGTTTTCTCGCGTGTTTCCGGCGTTTTTATCCCGCCCTCACGTGCACGCAGACTATCCCTGACGTCGACGAGAGGCACAAGCGCCTGGTGGAGCTGAACGTGCAGGAATCATGTATCAATCTTTTCGCGAACCCAATTGTCCAGAAGAAACAGGCGACCAGCTCGCAACCCAAGATCCACGGCTGGGTGTACGACGTGGCGACCGGGCTGCTGAAGAAGCTGGACATCGACTTCAAGGTCTTACGCGCCTCGATTGTCGCTTTGCTCATCGTGTGTTCCCATGTGTTTAGACCAGCCTCACTCGATTCGGCTGATGTTTTTTTTTTGTGCTTTTTCATATCCGTTTACTTTCCGTCTTACCACTCTACTGCACCGACCGCCTATAGCATGTTAAACGGACCAACATAGCAGTGAGTATTGCCGTCTGGGGCAGGGCTGAAATAATGCTTCGTTCCCTGCCGAACTATTCGCTTGAGAGGCAGCGTTCGGCAACAAAGGCCCGAAACGCGTCCCGTACGCTTTGCTTGTTTGCACAGTTCAGGGATTGCGTACGTTATATATATCGAACTCCCATCGTACCCTCCCACGCCTCCCCCCTTCAGCATATATTGCGACTCTTGAAGACCCCAGAAACTTCAGCCCATCGCGCAACATAACAGTCCCGACACAGAACGCTTCCCAGCGGCACTGCAAGGCTATGTTTCGAACACCCCTTTCCACCAGGTATTTTGTTCGTTTGTTTTAAGCTTGCATTTTCCGAGTGGTGTTTTTGTGCGCCATGCGATTTACGCCATTGTATCGTCGTGCCCCCCCTTCCCGATGCTCCGCAGTCGGAGATCCGCAAGTACCAGGACGTGTACCGTCTCTACGAGTTCCCGCGGCGAAACAGCGCCTCCAACGAGGCGATGACACCGCGCAGAAAGGACCAGGGCGCCGACGCTAAGTGAGCAGAGATGAGGCCCGGATCGACTCTATCACGCACCCGCTTCAGAACTGCACCTACGTTTTTGGGGGCAAACGACTTGAAATTAGTGTGGAACCTTTTTTGCAGGGGTAAAAGGGTTATAACCACTTCATAGCTACACCCTTTGTTCGGGCACAGAGTGCTTGGAAGTAGAGTTGGATCGCTTTTGCAGTGGTGTAATGAAGTTGGAATCTGGAGTAGGGGCATGCAGAGGTGCTCCCCGCGGGGGGGAGAAACTTGCCTCATCGAATGCGGGGCTTTGGGTTTCCATGACAGTCGGCGTCGCCAACAAGGACAAATGATGAGACGAATCAAGGGTAGGTGTTGGCCAGAGAGTAATGCGCGGTGACGTGTTTTTGGGGGGGGAGGGGGGGGGCGGGGGGGTTAGTGTTGGCAAAGAAGCGCCGGGCGAAGTGACGCAAAGTTGTGTCTCTGTTTGCTCATATCACCGGTTGCGTTTTGCCCGCGGTGGATGCTGACTGTGTACAGTCCCTCCGGTGTGGAATCGGAGCGGCGGCTCGCACGTGCACCGCGATGTGTTGTTGGGCACACCAGGCTGGTTCAGGCAGCCGAGGCGAGTGAAATATCTTAGGGCAGCGGGGAAAAATATGGAGGAATAGCGTAAGGGGGTGCATTGAGGGCAAAGGGGCGCATGTCGAGCGCAGGGTTTTCCACCGGCTACCCGAGCAACTGGCGAGAGTGGGAACGGGGGTCGCTATTTGAGTCGTCCTATCCGGTCTAAACCGCTGCTCTAGTTTTTGGATCAGGGGAACAAGCGTTTTCAAGTCCTTGTTGATTTTTTTCATACGTACCTGGTATTTGTTTACCCCCAAAAGTTGTGTGTTCTTTATTTAGAGCCTAGGCTCTGCGTGCGCGAGGCGTGGCTTACTTTAATGTGTCATATGTAGCTCTGTCATGGCAAGGGCGGTTGCCCCCGTCGAGTTTCAGTCGTTGGGTGTTTACCATTTCTCGTCTCTCCTATAATAGTCGTAGCAACATACTAGTTTCGAAAGTACCGTACGTAGTAGTACCTCAAATATACCTGTCAATCAGTAGCAATATCGTTCCGTCTGATCGGGGCAGTGCGGCTAATTTTGCGTGGTCGATGTGGTTCGGAGATATCCTTGTTTACGTTTGCTCGGGTAACTAACTGATGGGCTGCCACACCACAAAAAAAACGTCTACACACGCTGACTACTGTTGTACAGCAGTTATTGCGAGAGGTATGATATGATCTGCCCGATTATTTGTTTATTTTCTCGGCATCATCACAAAAAATATAATAATAGCAACTAAACGCTGTTAGCTCGGAGCTGAGCACTCTATGCGGAGAGCACGGATTGTTGGTGTTGGTCTGTTCGGCATATTATGGCCTAGTTACTCGTAACGAAGATCTGACACACAAACATTTCGGTGAACTACAACTGAGTCGAGACTATTTCGAGACTATTTACTGAATGCAGCGTCGACGATGTGCGTCGCCGTGCTGTTCCCCAGCGTACTGCTTAGTAGACTTATTATCTGGGCAATCTCCTGCGATGATGAAACGTTGTCAAGTTTCGAGTCGATAACATCTCGAGTGTACGTACCAGATGCCCGTGCTGCTTTATCTGCGTTCTGACGCCCTCACTTTGACTTGACAAAAGAGGTATTTTCTTATGGTACGACAGCATGGCTACTGAAAAGTTGCTCTATTTCGAACGATACGCTATGTTTGGACCAGGCCATGAGACCTCGCCGAGGGTGAACGGTTTGAGTTGCACCTTGTCACGGCTCATATCACACCGAGCACAACGGAAGAGACCGCTTCGGAATCGCCGCCGCGTGGGCAGAGCAGTCTCCTGCGAGGAGAAAACGCTGCCAAGTTTCGAGTCGATGGCATCTACGAGCTGGTTCAAGCTAAACGCCCAAACTTTTCCTCCCGAATGTACGCCGCTTGACATATTCCTGGAATAGATACTCGGATGTCACACATTAGGTATCATACTGACCCCCATCAACCGCGGAAGAGGGTGGCATGGCCAGAATTTTAATTTAGATCCTAGGGCTGGGGCTAGCGGCGAAAATGTGTTTCCACCAACCATATACCTTGAAAAACGCCAGTAACAGTCAGGCGTTTTCCATGGAAGAAAATGTATATTACTATTTTGTTTTCTGGACGAGCCGGTGTAGAGTACTGGCGTCCCCAGTGGCCCAGTTGGTAACCTCGTAAACCTTCTGACGGCTATGTTGCGGGTTCGAATCTCTCCGGAGTGAAAATTCGCAATTGGCAGTGAAAAACGATACTCTGGTTGTGAGTAAACAAAATTTGACTTTAAAATGTAGACGAGGGAACGGGACGACTGAACCCATCTCGCGATAAAAATGAAGGAAAGAATCGCATGAGGAAAGGTGGGAAGAAATCTTTTATGTTTACCTTCCCCCTGTGTGACCCCGGCTGGTGCGTATAAACATATCTGGCGCCCAAAATAAATGGGACGAAAACACACACACACACTCACACGTCCAGGGCATGTCTGTCTGTAGATATTTTTGCGCCAAAATTTGAAGACATACTGTAGTGTATAACAAGTAGGATGGATCAATACAGCGAGAGATTCTAGCACCCACAGTCGATCCTATACCAAAACTAAGTGATTACGGTGCAATTTCTTTATTTTTACACCTGTTCCGCACTCAAGTCCCAAACTTAATGCCGTTTTTGGGAGTTAGGTCCTGAATGTTTGCTCACACGTTCTATACGCCCCCACCGAACCGTTGGCGAACGGGGTGTTTTTTTTTTCGTGAGAAAATTCGGGCCTAAGGAGGCCTAAATATGCCCTAAAATCGACATAAAACAAATTATGACGAAAAAAATACCCCAACCGGTAAGGGTTTGGTATCATAGGGGCGCAAAAAGCATGTGTCCAAATTACAAAATTCAAAGTCTAACTCCACAAGAGGCGTGAACTTTCGGCGCTAAAATAATTTTGGAACTTTTAGCGTGAACAAGCCTCCAGTGTCTGAGTGTACCAGATACCTGTGCTGCTCATGAGTTATGGCTGTCTCATTTTAACTGGGGAGAAAAGAGGCATTATCATGATACATTTATACGATGGTACTGGGTTCGTCTGTAATCTACATATACTGGACTGCATGTGTATACTGGGTTCAATTGTCTTGTCTTGACACTAAAGTCTTTTATCAAATCAAATAGTCAGCAAGTATACTGAAGTGTAGCAGTATAACTGGGTCCATTTTAGCGGGCGCGGACTGGGAATGCGCGCCGGGCTCTCGGAGAAAACACACAAAAATGCTTGCTGGGCAGAGGCGGGTGGCATGTGTGAAGGCACCGCCAATAGTGCGTTGTCGTCGCCTTCTTGAGCCGAGCTTGATCAGTGGCCAGGAAGACAACCGCTTTCAATAGTCTGCGGCCGGAGAAAAGATAACCGTCCAAGGAATACCCGAAACTAAATGGATTGGCGTGTAGGGATACGTGTCGATCGTAGGCAAGCATATGCCAGGTGCTGCTGCTGTGGCAATTAGCAAGCAGGTAGTGGCAAATAGCTGTGGACAACTAAAGGGCCACTTGATGTGCGTACGCATGATATGAGGAGCTAAGGTAAGCGAGTGGGCGGAATTACACACGATACGTCACGACTCGTGACAGCTGGCGCGGCACCAAAAAGGAAAACAGTTACCTCTCAAAATGCGTAGCAAGCCACAACGCACGTCATCCGACGCGTTGGGTTAGGCCGTTTGGCAAAATCGATCACGTCTACGATCTCCGGGACCAGCAAAAGAGCTGTGTCTGTGGCGCCGCAAGCGAGGATTCAACCCCCGCTAACTGCCAGCCTACCACACCGACACCAGAGGTTGCACGCGCCCACCAACACGGGACACACCATGATCTTCTCCGCTGATGTAATCAAAAGCGGACGCTCTGGTGGCAAGACACAACGCTCACAACACAGAATATGTTTTCATTTTTTTTTTGCTTCCCATTGCATTATGGTGATGCCAGAAAAAAGAAGGCAGACACTGTCGCGGCCACGCCCCGAAGGAGCATCACACGGCGCCAGACCCGCCCCCCCATTCCTCCCCCTCCCGGACGAAAGCCACCAGTTCATCGCGCGCCATAGCGACGCACGACGACGTGGTTACGCTTAAACCTGGTCGAAGTTCTCCGTCTGCAATCCCTTGATGTTCGCCACCTCCACGTGCTGGACAAGGGTGTAAAGCTGTTTGGGCAAGAAGCGCAAAGCAAAGCACCAAACAAAAAAGAAACAGGACGGTGGTGGTTAAGGCGCGCAAACTTTGGTTGCGATAGGACCTAATTGGCTCGAGCGTCGGTGCGGGCTAATCGACGAAAACAAAACTGTTCGGAAACCGTGCGCGGCCTTCACTACTCTGCGCAATGTCCAACCAGGTGCAGGCGCTGGCTTTGGGAGGGCAACATCTGCTACACAACGCAACAAATACACCGAGAGAGAACGTCGGTTGGTTCGAACGTGGCCGAAATTCCATCGAAAATACCAAACCAAACCAAAACGAGAAACAATGCGCTTCATCCCCATTCGCCAGACTTGACATCGACGAATACTTGATCACAACGCCACCTCCCTCCAAAAGCGACTGAGCTCGGACAATCCAAGCGTCCTTCTAGAGCTTGGCATGGTCGGCGGCAACCGTACGTTGACAGCATGGCCGGTGGCTCAAGCTTTCAGAGTAAGAAATATCATAATGCTGTACGACTTGGCCCTAGAGGTCTAGTCTAGCCTTCGCTATCTGAAACTTCTTAATATAATACTACACCAGGTACTCCAAGTATATACGAAGCATGCTACCATCATGAGACACGGCTAATATAAGGTACCAATATTAGAGGCCTACTTCGAACGATACGACCGGAAGCCAACCCGAGCAATGCGGCCCGGAATTTTTCACGCGAGTATTAAGGACTCCATCAAGCTGAGAGGTTATTGAATATATCGCCTGACGGGGCCCACCAAATTTCTGGAAGGACAACGCTTTCTCCCTGAAGGAAACCAAAATGAGCAAACCGTACGATTGAATTTCCCCAAAAATACGTCGTTAGATTTGATAAAACCCATACATACCATGCCAAGCAAAAGTGAGCTGACATCAAATATCTACAACAGAGCGCACAAGAGACGAATCAACAACGGCTTTGTCACTTGGTCACCTTCTCGGTGGCCTCCTCGTCCTCGTTACGCTTGCGGGACAGGCGCACGCGCACCCGCGTGGGCACGTTACGCACGCCCTTGGAGAAGAGGAACTTGTTGAGCTTTGCGTCCACACGCACGTCGCTAAAAGAGGTGCAAAAACCAGCGGGAAAACGGGCGAGAAAAAAGACGCGGTTAGTTACGAAGTACATATATATCAGGAACCAAGTGAAAATTGAAATGTGAATGCCAGGTCCCCTACTGAACCAACATGCTTACTCAAGTCATGTGTAGGACACCCTTGCGTAGCCCGTCAAACATTACTCTGGTGTTTGAATAGTTGGGACTCTGTGCTAGTCTTGCGCTTTTAGGCTTTTCGTCCTCAGCCAGCGGACTCAATGTCGAGCGGGGATGGGTGCGCATGACCCTCACTCCCCCATCTCGACACTTACACTCCTGCCTTTGTCGAGCGTCACACAGCGCTTCACCCACTAGAACCTTCACGCTTACCGCCAAGAAGGGCGTGTTTCTCTCAACACCCCACAACAACGTCCCCTTTACATACCTGGTAACAGGTATAACACGCACGGCAACACAACCCCTGAGGTGATTCTTCCACCCGATATTCTCCAAAACGAGGGGGCACACAGAAACAACCGGATTGGTGGCTTTGGAAAGAAACCGTCTGCATTTTTCCATAGACGCATTGCTCGGCGAGTGAAACCTCCCCGATGTCGAAAAAATCAGTTCGAAACTCGTTCTTGAGATATGTGTTATCTCGCGTTTTACACGGTACACGGTAATAATACCCACCAGTAGTCGATCGGATTCGTAGCACTTCATGAATACGACGGTAAAGTGCGAAACGCCTGGGGGATACCAGGTAAGCGTCAGCCACTATATTAATACCTGATCGAGAACAAGGACGACGATAATTGGTGTCGTCTGTCGCAGGGACGAAATAAATCCTTTAAAATCATCAGTGACCATGCCAAAGCTGGTTTATCATATCAGGAGCCGGCCGGATTGCGTTTTACTTTTAAGCTTAACAATGAGGTCTAGTTTACCAACTACGTCATCTACCGTGAATGGTACTGGTACGCTATTAATAAGAGTCTGGAGTCCGGTACGACCATCGATATCAAAGACCTATAGGCGTCTCCACCTCAAGTCCATCCCGCAGAACCTTTTGCAGCGTTTTCATTGGGTGTGCCTGTCGTGTTACTGCCGCAGAAGGAAACACAGCCTCGACACGACACATTCTGGCGGAACCGTGGCTATTTGGATGTCCCCACTGCAGTTCAGCAGCTCTTGCCGCAAATGCCCTTCTCTACCTACCAGTACAAGTGGCTTTTCGATCATTATAACGCACCACATCGACTTGGGGGAGATTCCTTAGTCCCGAGTGCTGAAGAGTCAGGGAATATACGGTAAGCGACCGGCAAACAGTACCGGGCTGCGATTGTGCAACGGCTTCTGGGAATACGTCGTATTTTCATCAACCGAACAGTGTAGTAAGAACACAGGATTACATCGCAACGGAGGCGGACCCGTTACCTAGGCACGGACAAGCGCGCATCGCTTGGCAGGAAAGGCGGAAGACGCAAGGTAAGGGCGGGCGAAAACAAGATCTCGAGAAACGCCTTCGAATACCTACGTAAGCCCTTGGTCTATGTCTGGTCTCATTTTTTCCTTGCAACTACAACTTCAACGTGGGTACGAATCGAGTGGTACATAGCTCTTACAATGCGCGCTCCGCAAGGGTAGAGTGTTGTTGGAATACAGTGGTCAAGCCCACTTTGGTCAGATATTACGCATGGAGAGCAAGCGGATGGGCCGCCCCCGTCTGTTTTTTGGTAGTGTTTAGAGTTGAGCTGTCCAAACAATCGTTGGCGTCGTGTACATGCCGAGGTTTCATCGTCGAGCAAGGTGTAAATCAGCGCTATCGATGGTAACAACCTCAGGTTGGGGGCCCGAAAAACTTTGTGGATCGTTTTGTTCCGTCTTGTCGTTGGACTTTACTGTACTACTGCATACCCTGGTACATAAAAAAAGAACGGGAGGCTTCTGCTCTATCATACTCCCTGGTAAAGTAGTGTACCTGGTGTGTGTGTGTTTTCGTCCCATTTATTCTGGGCGCCAGATGTTTGAACGCACCAGCCGGGGTCACACAGGGGTAAGGTAGCCACAGAAGATTTCTCTCCACCTTTCCTTCTGCGGTTCTTGCCTTAATTTTAGTCGCAAGAGGGGTTCGGCAGTCCCTTTCCATCGTCAACATTTTGAGTCGAATTTTGTAAACGAGTAGAGGTGTCGCTACTCTGGCCGGAAATGTAAGGACTGTTTGGTGTTTACAAAAACACTCAAACGCCTATTACATTTCCGTCCAGGGTGCATATTGATCCAGACTCATGGCAGTTGCTTCACCACTCGCACTCTGTGAGTCTGTGAGCATTAGCTACATTAGCAATTTCGGGTGTACTAGGCACCTTTTCGTTTACAGAGGTACTCCTAGTGTTTTAAGATTTCGTATACCAGGGTACATGGTATCATATTATACCAGGTACCACTACTCGTATTAATAGTTATGTGAAAGTGGAAACACGTGACTCCTAAACCTCGGATTAAGGACTATATAAGCTGTATAGACCTACCTCCGCACCACCGCCTCCGAGGGGGCACGCGTCGAAAATAAGTGAGGATTACAGCATCGGACACACGGGGCTGCCAAGGTACAGGGGATGATGTGTTTGAACTTCCAATGAACACCGTTTACGACACGCGCGCACTATCACGTTACTTTAGTTGTCGCACGCCCTTCCCAGAAGGTTAATAAGACCGCATTTGTCATTTTTCCGGGCGCTAGACCTTCGTCCCAAAAAGGTTAGATCCTGGTAACAAATAATGGACTACCTGGTATTGAATACCACGGCTGGAAGTCTAGTTGCAGACTACATCTAGGCTGCTACGATTGCTACTATTTTAATATTAATAACTACTAGGTGCTGATGCTGTACCTGAACCTGGTTCGGAATGTACCACCCCGAACACCGAAAATCTGTTATTGCTGCGGTTTACGTACGTATATAAGGCAGCAGTACCGGTGCCTCGTACATACAAGTTTCATTCAGTACAGAGTCTTCGTGGCAGACGGCTCACGAGCCTTGAGGTAACGAGTGCGGTATTATGGTGCTTGAGACGAGTGCTTCTAGGTGGCACCGAAAAAACACGTACTTCTGCTATTAATACTGCTTTATCATATTATACGCACCATACACATCGGTACTACTTGCAACGCCACAAGTGCGATGCTTACTGCGGGAGTTCCTCGTTGTTGGTGACGGAGAAGTTAGTGCAGTATCCCCGGCTACTTGGCTGTAGAAAACAACAAGCAGTACTACCACGTCCCAATGACACGCGCAACGATATGGTCCTCTCCAACTATGAATAGGTCAGAGTCACCCACAATAGCTTTCGTGCTCCTGGGCGCTTATTACTACTGTACTATTAATACGACGTGAAAAAAGTAGACCTACACGTAAACCTAGTCTGCCAGGTAGTGTTTTTAGCAGTTAGCAGGTTACCCGACGTCAAGACCAGCTGTACCTACTGCTGTGAGTACCCCCCGACGTCAAGACCAGCTGTACCTACTGCTGTGAGTACCCCGCATAGCGATTAGGGTAGGTACTCTTTTGCGGGCGCCAATTTTTGGAGCTCTTTTCTCGGATTTCACACAGAACTGTTATGATACGTCCGAAACCGGGGATAACTGAGCACTTGGTATCGGATGGCAGTGTTGACCAGTAGAGCAGTTGGGAACCACCGACCACTGAGCAAGGACCACAATCGATCGATACCACCATCGATAACAGATGGTTTTGGTGGCCACAAGGCATTAGTTGCACTGATACAAAAAGAGGGTGCAATTTTCAATTTTCAATGATCAAGTCATCGATCTGCTATGTGCGAGTGGTACATGTTTGAGCTGCACAGAAAAAAATCGAGATGGTTCGAAAAGGGGAGGCTTGAATACAGACGATGGCATCACCGCGGTGATATGAAAACGGCCGGGAAGGACTCGTCCCGAGGGTACTTCGTGCAGAGTAGGTGCAGAGTACGGGATGGGGCTGTATTTGTTACCCACGAATGGTCTGATTCGAGCATAAAGATACTTGCACAGGACGGCGAAGACCTCTCTCCTTGCGTCAATCTGTCCACACAACGAAACAGAAGCAAGACTCCAAAAATACGATGGCCTTCCACCTTCCACCTTCCACCCAAAGCAGTCTCCACACCAACTGCGCAACCCTTGCAACTCAGCACTACACAGAACACCACACATATCGAGTACACCCTGTCGTGGGGTTGCAGCTCGTCTACTCCTCTCTCGCTTTGCTGGCCATTTGTTGTCCAAAGCAAGCCACACACACACACCTGGTCTTCATCATCTGCTGGGCAAACTTCTTCACCTCCCTCACAGCCCGCGGCGCGCGCTTCTTGAAGGTCACGCCATACAACCGCTTGCTGAGGTGGATGGTGTAGTCGCGGGTAGCGAACTCGCTAGCCTTCTTGTCCTTCACCATGGTTACGGATGGGAGCTAGAGGGAAGAGGAGGGAAGCACCTACTGCCACCATCCACCCCAGGAAACAACTTTTTTATATTAGCTTTCTTTAGTAGGGGAGGTTTGGTTTCGTCCCCTGCTTTTTACGGTTTCACTATTTTCAACTTTTGATCGGCCGACGTTCGACATGCGACAACGACGTGTCAACCCGACTCACCCAACCCAAACACAAGCGAATCGACGTTATGATTGCTTCCAGTCCTGCTGACCTTAGGATATCCTTCGTGGGGTTTCCTCCTCCTCTCTTTGTCGGCGAACGGCTAAACCTTCAATTACATGATACCTGCACGCGGATGGCTGGTGCTTTTGGTTTCTGTTGTGTGATACCAGGTACAGTGTGAAATGTTTTACCAGGTACATACACACAGGAGGAGTAAATAATGTAGATAACACGGCCTGGTGACAAGGCGGTTTCTCAGCCAAACCATGGAACATGGAACAAGAAACCGCACTCATTACGCGAGGACTTCCCAGGCGTCCTGCTGGCCTCGCATTTCTTCTTTCTTCTCCCTTTACAGTATTGCTGTACCTGGGGTAGGTACAGCAGTACGTATGCGGCGATTGCAAAAAATACCACACACCAATTGACGCGTTCTACGATATCATAAAGGTGCACTTTTTGTCTGAAACGGTTTTTGAACGACGGGGCTCCTTAACCCAAAATACTCGGAATTTCGTTATTTTTTCGCATGATTTCTGGTGTGTGTTTAGGCCATGGGATTGTCCATCGGGCAGCAGTTTTATTTTCCCCCAAATCAATTTTTGGGAGAGGTCTACAGTAATCTAGTAATACTCAAGTGAGGAGCCTCAGAAAAAACAATAACAACATTGGTTTACCTCTACCGTAGCATGCGTCAACTCTAAAAGAAGTTCTACCCACAGAAAACGTGGGCGGAGGTCTATTTTTTTCACTTGCACGCCGTTGCGCCGACGGTTGATGGTTTATTTGGACATTCGGCTGATAAGTGTCCGCCGATACCTGAAACAACAAACAACCACTCTGGATAACAACAAAGCACGGTTTCAGCGCAAATGTTTGAGGTTGTGGGTGATGCACAGCGAGCGCTACGGCGCGGTACGTATGTACCAGTACCCAACGAGTCCATCTGGGGGGTTTTCTCTTTTCGAGGTCGGAGCGGTGTAAGAGAACGGAAAATACGTACGAGTAGCTGCGACAACTACACCATTAAATTTGGAAAGGTGAACTCGGATTCATATGACACTTGGGGAGGCATCTGATTCAGTTCTACACCGCAGGATCACACGGCTATAGGCAAAACCTTGAATAAAAAAAACAATCACGAGTGGTTGAAAAACGAGCTATTAATAGCGTAGGTCAAATGATAGAGATATACAGAGTACCTGGTATGATACCTCGTAAAAAAATACAGCAGGCAAAGTATCCGTACGTACATTCAGAATGGGCCCCGACGCTCCGCCTACTCTGCCTTTCGTTGATCCTATCAAGTACTGTGGTATGAATATCCTTCGTTACCAGGTACTTACAACCAACAATGTCAGCCGCTCGAACGGGATACATATATTACATGTGGCCTGTGGTCTAAGGTCCGTTTTTGCCATGACAGTACAGTACTGTGGCTGCCCGCCGTTTCATCGCCCCGTTCAAATGCGATGACACCAGCCAGAGCAATGCTGCGGGGTATACTCACAATGAAACTACAATGGTACATGTACCAGCCTCGGTGAGAGAATGATGTTGTGTAAATATTTCCCCAAGGGCATACTATCGAGCTTCGTGGGAGATGGGTCATCAGCTCTTCCGAGAACACAAAGCTTCCGCCACGAACTACCGCGCTGGTCGCGAAAACCAAAAAAAAATCGGAACCTGTTCCAAGCCATGTTATCAGAACCCTTCGCGCGACCGGGTCCACAATTACCCCTGCGAAAAAAACGCACGCCTGACAGCCAAAAACGAAAAACACCTTTAACGATTAACCGACGCACTACCACCGCACCCGCACCCATTGCCAAATACACGGAATTAAAAGTCTCTGTGCTTGTAAAGCATTTTGCCCTTCTCTTTCCTTTTCTGGTGATTTCGCGACGGTTTCACCGCGCCCCCCGCCCCGGCCGCCTTCCGCTGTCGCTGCACCGCGGCGTGCGCACGTTTCGTCATCGTCTCAGGCACCTTAACCCTTCGTATTCTGCCACTTTCGTCCCCGTCCTCCTCGCTAGAACAGCTACTGCCATCACCCCCCTCCTCGGTTCCGCCTTCTTGTACATCAGAGGCACCCGCTTCTCCTTTACTTCCTTCTTTCCGGTTCTCCGAGTCGCCGGCGTCTTCGTCCTGCTCTTCAGCGTCGTCGTCGTCGGCGCCGTCATTGTCACCGCCCCCCCAACCCTCGGCCGCAACGAACGCGTCGAGATCGTTGGCCTCCTTTTCGGAGAAACCGCTGGCCTGAGCGACCACGTCGAGGTGGTGTTCCACACCGCTGGAGCCCGTCCCGACGGCGTCGGCAAACGACGGGATGTCGCTCGCCTCAGGTACGTGCTTCATCTTCATCGAAAAGAACTTTACCACGCACGCAACGTCCCTGAGAGACAAAGACAGCAGCGTTGCAGCAACAGTGGTGCAAGAAGAAACGGTTACACTTCGTGAACGCCAACAGTCAGAATAAAATGCGGCTGAACGTGGAAAGAGGCCGACGCCCTCAAACGGACAAATAAACCCTGCTTCTTTCTTGTTTGCGTCCAGAAAATGAAAGCTCGCTCCTTCCGCTACGCACGATATGCTATCAATAGGTCTCCACGCGATTTACAGAAAAAACAGATTCGGCTGCACCAGCCCTAGCAGAAGAGTGGTTCCACGAACGGGTGCCGCCGAATGCCTAAATTAACGCACGCGCTTTCTACTTCGGAAAGCGCGGGTGCAGCATTTCTGAGCGACGACAGCCAAAAATCTAGCATGGAAAATCGCAACGTGCGCTGTTTGAGACTGACTAACCGGTCGAACATCTCCTCGGCGTTGGCGTGACGCGTGGAAACCATCTGTGGGAAGTCGATGAGCGTGAGCCTCTCCTCCTCATCCACCAGCATGTTGAACTCGTTGAAGTCGCAGTGGATCAGGCCGTGACGCGCCAAACGCACGATCATCTCCACGCACTGCCGGTAGACCACATCAGGGTGTCCCATCTCCCCGCTCCTCAGCTGGTACATCGGGTAGCCCTTCGCATGGCTCATCAAGACCACATGCCTGTGAAATAGCAACGTTATGTTTGGCGGCAACGGAACCATCGAATGGCGAAGCGGGGCGTTCAGGAGAGATGTAACTTCACTGCCGTCCACTATCAGGAACAATTTCAGTGGTGTGAAGAAATAACAGGTCTGGGCAACGCAGCTATTCAGTGTGCCGCCGCTGTAGGGAATCCGTCTCATGGCTTGCAGCGCAGGAGCACCCCGCGCGGTTGAGTCTTGATCGACCGGGGAAAGCAGAAGGAGAAGAGCGGCATACACATAAAAGCGCCTGTACATTTTTTGGACCAAACAAAATGGGTTCCATCGAGCACTTTACCTGTTGTGATCGAGGGGTGTCGGGGTCGGGAACCCGTGCTGGAACAAAGCCTTCATGAAGGCGAACTCCTTCAGCGCCGACAGCCGCGACATGTACAGCCATGACACCGAGGTTCGCGTCTTGAGGTAGTCACGCTTGTTCTTGACCGCTTTGAACGACGTGCGCCCCAGTCGGTGCAGTTTTAGCACCACCTGGTCGCCGTCGGGGGTCTGTGCCATGTAAATATCGGCCTCCTTTCCCATTCCAATTTTACTGCCCACCGCGGAAATGTGACCCCTCGCTTGAAGCACGTTCAGAGCTAAGATGTCATACCCCGAATACGTCAGCCGGTATCCTGGAAAGGGTTTTTAAGGTTGCCGGAGGCCGAAAGGACAACCAAAAGCAGTGTTAGATTAGGGCCCATCCACCTACCAATCCATCCATGAAGTACTATAACAAGTTAGTTGAGAACGGTGCAAGGACATTATAAAATGTGCTTCCCCTCCCGGTATGTACATGTGCCAGTAGTCGAAGGAGAACGAGCGGTGTTTCGCGTTGTATGTGCGTATTCTTCACATTAAACTATTGTTTCCACCCATCGACATCTAGCGCACCCAGTACCCGTGCCGATTCATCATCTTTATAGAGAGAGACAAACTTTGTGGCCACATACTACGAGACGGAGCTATACATAGCAAATACGGTAAGGAGATTTGGCTATGCAATGCCAAGCGTACTGAGTACGAAAAACGGAACATACACAAGCTACGTACGGAGTAGCAAACCAGAAAGAAAACGGTACTTGTGCGCCAGTCAAGGAGTTTTGTACACGTCCTGTACGAAGTCCAAGCGTAGTGTGTACTGCTGTGTCTCCGTCCATTGGAAAGATCTTTCGGCTCGGCATGGCTCTGTCATTGCGATGGGAGGTGAACCACAACCCAAACCCAAACCCTAGGTAACACGGTTGGCAGTGGACACATTGTTCTCTATCCTGAGACTTCTTCGGTGCACGACGTAACACACGCTGCACTCGTACGCTGGTACGCATCATATGAATACCAAGACTGTAACAAATGAAGGTATTTTTAAGAGTTAAAAGTCTCACCATCATAGGCCGAGCGGTCGTGGGCGATAAGCTTGAAGGTCAGCAAGGTGGAGAGAATCTTGTGCGTCCCGCCGTGCCGCAGCTTGGCGATGCTCGCAATCAGCTCCACGGGGACCAGGTCGTGGTTCTTCATTCCCATCTTCGATAGCGGCGGCGGGGAGGACACGCGAAGGGGGGTCTCCATGATTAAGAAAAAGGTATAACATCAGCCGTCGACGTATAGTCAACTAACTGAGGGTTATTTCCGGATCGCCCGCAACAAAAACGTCACCAGAGGGTCTGATACTGCTGCGGAGTACTTCGTACTCTGCTGCTGTACAGCCGTATGATACAACGCGAACATAACTCTACCCTAAGGACGATACACATAAAAATACCATACAAGTAGTACCAGATATGATACCAGGAACCAGGTAATGGTGCGAGTATCATAGACGATACACGATGCAATACCGCGATGCCTGGTACACGTCATACTCCATATCTCCATATACACCAGCTGATATACACGGGATGGGAAGTGGGAAGTGGGAAGGCATGGTTGCGCCGCATATGGTGGACAAACGGCCACAGCCCACAGCCCACAGCCCACAGCAGCCCCCCAGCTTGCCCCAAACTCGAACAGACAAAAGCCTCAAGCTTGCTCAGGCTTCAGCCAGCTAAGGACGTGAACTGCTCTACTGGGCATGATGGGGTGGCCGCGAGAATCAGCGTTGAACACGACCCACCTCCACGGCCGTGAGCACCCTTATATCGTGCTTCGAGAGGTGTCTCATGCAGGTCACATCCAGCTTCACCATACTTGAGCCGTCTCCCTCTCTGGACAGTAGGCAGCCAGTTAACCCAAGCGTTCTGCGGAAATAAATATGCTGTCCACACTCCAAGTAAATTGCTCAGCCACTCGGGTTGCCCTTGTTCGTAGCAGGGCGTCTCGGTTGCTGACGCTTGCTCTTTGTCTTTGCAACCCACCACAAAAAAGAGGGAACTTTTCATTGCTTATCCCGAACCATCTAGCCAACTGCATGTGATGGAAACCCTCAATTTCGGTTCTGCGGCAAAGTGCAAAGTGTGGTGCCAGCTAACTTCCCGTCCGTCCAGCAAGGCTACAAGGCTCCGCTGAGCTCCCTAGTCTTACTTTTCCTCCCGAAGATGACGGAGACAACGAAGCGAAGAAGACCGAGGGCACTCGGTGTATTGTTAGCCACCGTGCTCGCCAGCACCTTGCATGGTGCGTCGGCTTTTGTTCCTCCAAGTACGTCGTCACTATCACCCGCAGGCAGGCTATCATCGCAGCAGCAGGAGCAGCAGCAGATACACTCGTTTCAACAACAGCAACAGGGTGATGCGGCATGGATGTGCAGTAGACCGCGTTTCGCCGAGGCGATTCGTAGGTCCTTATCCCTCGCTGGCATGTTGGCGGCGGACGACGTGTCCACCACGGACAATACGGACGGTTGGAACCCTGTCGACGGGGTGGAGATAGGGACGTGTTCGCTTGTGGGCTCTGGTCCAGGCGACCCTGATCTGCTGACCGTGGCGGGCTTGAGGGAACTCCAGTCGGCCGATATCGTCATCGCCGATCGGCTAGTTTCGGCGGAGATTCTGGGACTGGTGAGAAACAGCCAATTGTTGAGAGATCCGTGTTGATTGATACCTGGGATACCTGATGACCAGAGGGCAAATGGGGGAGGTACGAGGTCGTATACGAGTATACTCAGGTAACGTGTTTCAAACTGCTGCGTGACCACCAGACGGCTTGCTGACCGTTTGCAGTAGTACGGGTAGTTGACAGCAGGCAGCAGTCAAGTGATCTATGAGCAAGTGATGCTCCCGAAACGGGTGCGCGGGAGGCCGTCCAAACTCGAAAAGTTTAACCCACGGAAAAAGCAGCGATCATATGCCTTCATGCTTGATGTGCATCCAGACATACAATATGATGCACATGTTGCACGTTTTGTGACACATTATTTAGCTACAGATAAGTTGGGCCCTATAAGGCGGTCAGAACAAGGCGGCCACTCGAGATAAAGCAGCCAAAATCGGCATGCACGAGGGTGGCTATCGCCCTATACAGAGTCGGGCTCTATATAGGTAGGTCGGTGTCGGCCCTATTCAGGGCGGTATCCGCCCTGTTCACGGCCCATTATCGCCTCCACATCAGTACAAAACCGCCCTCTGCTGCTGCTCCCCTTGAGAGGGAAGATATATACCGCACCCCTGCTGTCGCCTTTTATCTGCAGAAGGACAGCTTCGCGTTCATCAAAGCATACCTCTAAGCCAGTGCAACAGGCAGACTCCGTGCAGCACTCTATGGCATCTGCGGGGTCAATAGCACGCGGTACTGTACACTGAAACGCAGTACTCACTCGATAGAGCGGCTACCGCCGAGCTGAGGCAATATTTGATATCATCATTTCAAATACGTCGGCTGTGAGCTCGATCAAATTAATTGTCGATATAGTAAAATTTTTATGTAGGGCGATCAACCGCCCTACATCGAATTGGGCGGCCTCTCGAGATAGGGCGGTCACATTTCCTTCGCACTACTATACCGCCTTATGTAGCCCCCACTACTGCATTGGGCCATTTACTATATATATCTGGTACCAGGTATACAAGTAGCATGTAGTACACACAAAATGGAGAAAATTCCTCATCCTTGTGTTAACTTGTTGGCCTTCGGTTATGTCGCTGGACGGTTGCTATTCCTTATTTGGTGGTGGGGCATTTCTAGCGGGCAAACTGCTGAAAACGCCTGATCCAGCAAGTTGACAAGTTGATTTTTAAGTTGACGGGACATTCGACAGACAGAGGAGGTATTTTTTCGGAGCGAAGCGGGTTTATAGTTTACAACGCCGCCAAAAAAACGGGGCTCCTTTCCGCCCTTCGTGTGACTGAATCTCCGTGTCGTTTTCAACGATTGGAATCCCCCAAAAAGGAACAAACCGAGGAACGTTCGGGATTTTTGTTCGAACACACTGTCCTCGAGAACAGCAGCAGCAACAACTATTAATAGATGTGGCAGCAGCAGCATCGCTTCCCACCAACGTACACAGTTGACAACAGTTCTTAATATCCACCAGCGCGAGTTCCTAGCGAGAGCTACACAGATATTACGGGGGAACATAGTAAATAGGACCAAATATCGTTAGTAAAAATAGGGAAATATATAGGTGTTTGTATGTACCGTAGGTCCTATTTACTATGGTCCACCGTAATAGTAGTATATTTTATATAGACAGAGAAGGCATTGTACGAGACTGCGAGTGCTTTCTGTGTATTGCATGTTGAATGTTGAATGAGAGGTCTACCTCGGCCACCTTTGTTTTTGGTTGGCTCAGCCTCTGCCAGGCGGTCAGTTGACGCTACGAGTGCAGTAAGTTTGCCGGGACGCAACGCTCGACAGGCGTTAAAACACGTCACTGCTTAGCATGACTATGAATAGTCTGTTTCACGTTGAAAACATGGCCATCAGCTGTATCATACCAGGTACGTATCGCTAGTACGCGTAGGCCAGACCTCCTTACACTTTTTTGGCGTTGTCGCTGATCATTTTAGTACCGCCTACAGCACGGGCTGCTACAAGTAGATACTGGCTGTCCTGCCTTCAAACACGACGGCCCAATCTTAACATTTTCCGTACACCTCCCCGACCGCTACCGTAGGTGGCCGGTGAACTTCTCGTGGCGCGAAAGTACCCTGGCTGCGCGGAGCAAGCGCAGCGGGAGATCTACCGCTGGATGCGAGAAGGCCTCTCGGCGGGTAAACACGTAGTTCGCCTCAAAATTGGGGATCCCTTCATTTTTGGACGCGGCGGCGAGGAGGTGCTGGAGATGCGCCGGCTCGGGGTAGAGCCCAAGGTTGTCCCGGGGATATCGTCGGTGTTTTCGGCCCCGCTGCTCGGGGGCATTCCCGTAACGCACAGGGGGGTTGCAACACAGGTGGGCGTTTTTATAGGGATGGAGTGATGTTGTGTTTGTGCGATTTAGCGATCACAGAGTTTGGGGTGGGTTTGCGGCGGCGGGGGGTAGTACCACCGTTTCTGGCGGGTTAGGCACGTTCAAAGCGGCTTGGGTGCGTGTTATTTACTGGACTAGAGCCAAGCGTATTAATACAACTGGCATACCAGGTCTATTGAGAGCCTACAACACCTTCTGCCGCACATCGCGTGTCATATCCTAATTCGAGACTAGACTACAAAAGAAAAACCTATCGGCGATTCCGTTTAACGTTTGGCGACGCACTTTCGACGCTTACCCGCACCCACCCAACCGGTGGCCCTTGATGGTGGGCAGAGGCCCCGTTTTCGTGGAAACAAAGCAGGCCCATTAGAGCGTTGACAGCCGACGCCTACGAGCAGACGGTCGAGCAAAAGCCTGCCTCGAGTCCGTCGTATCGACAACCCTAACGGTTGTGTCTCTAATGCGTGCCCCCGAGCAGGTGACCTTAGGGACGGGGTACGGGCAGAACTACGCGCGCCCGGACATCTGCGATTACCACCCGCAGAAAACGGCTGTCTTCCTCATGGCGATCGGCCGCCTGGAAGAGCTGTGCGAAGACCTCGTGCGGCGCTCGTACCCGCGAGATTGCCCGGTCGCCATCATCGAAAACGCCTCCACTCCTCGACAAAGGTCGGTACCATCGAAGAAAGCAGGCTCGGTGATTGGTGCAGCATTTGTTTATGTGTGGCTGCTGGCTGCTGTGGTCAGAAAAAATTGACTTTCACATTAGTTATGTATTCGTCGTGTAGTACCAGGTATTTAGTTCGAGAACCATACCAGTCAGTGTGTATCAGCACGGCGGTGCATACATGGTGGGATTTCGTTTTTTTGTTTTGTTTTTCTTCTCTGTTTTCTAGTAAGCGGTACGTTTGCGCGCTCGTTTCACAACCTGGCTTCATGGGTTGGTGTGTAGATGAGAGCGTGAGGGAGGAAGTGGCGCCCGACGCGGAGTGGGCGGTCCCCCTTGAATAAGTGCTACGCACTGTTTATCCGCAAACGCTATTAATATTTCAGGTATTATAGCTATCCTGCATTATCCTGTATGTAGTGTGTGCCTTTGGTGGTTGTAGGTTGTTTTCTAATACACTGGTACCTCTTTAGAGTGTTAGAATGTTGTATAGGGTATATGTGAAAGAAAAACGCCCCGACACGCCCCCGCACGGATCACGCGCGCGCTCATGCCCGCACCCCTCCTACCCGTACCCCCCGCCTCTCCTTGTCCTTGTAGGGTGATTGCGGGCACCGTGGACACGATACCAGAGGTCGCCCGCGGGCTGAAGGTCAAAGCGCCTGCGACCATCGTGGTCGGCGAGGTTGTAAGCGTTCTCCACGGCGCTCAGCAAGGTCTTCTCAGTGACGCTGCTGACGGCATGTTTGTTGGCGTCGACAAAGAGAAGGTCGCTCGGGCGGCGCTGAGAGTGGCCGAGAACGTTAACACGGAGCCGACCAGTGGAGTGGACGCTGCTGTCGCTCCCGCCACGACGGCCGGCGCGTGATTTGTTAGCTCTATCATAGTGCAGACGGTGTCGCGGTGTTGAGCACGCGGTGCGCACGGGTTTTTGCAGGGCGGAGTCACTGCCCGGTAATGAGGTTGCAACATCTGATGGCGTTTTCACTGATGGCGTTAGGCGTGAACTCTTTTAGCCACTGCAAACATAATCCCACTCTAATTCCCAGTAGTCTATCCCCCAAATGTGGGTGCCGGTGTACGGCATACCTCCACCCGCCATCCACGCACAAGGGGGGTTTCATTTTTTTTGGTCTCCTCGGATTGGTGTGTGTGTTGGTCGGTTGTGTTATCACGAGTTTGGTGGGGTTGGGGCTCGCATGTCGGGTTAGTCGCGGTACTTTGTTGCCGCTGTGTTTGGATTCCTGCACGAGGCAAATGTCACGAGTGTTTGGCGTGCCTGCCTGAAACGGGCAAGGGCAGGGGAAGGCTGTCCGCCCGGTGTATACGCCTCGGTTTGTCCGATAAGACACGCGCTGTCTTTTGTTGTTGTTGGTGTTGTTGTTGTTGGTGTGGTGGGTGGTGTTGGTTTCGCTGGCGTCCTCCCGAAGTGTTTTTTTTTCGGCTCGCCGGTGCCGAGCGTGGTGGTCAATGGAAATCCGGCGCAGTCCCTCGTCTAATGTGTCCGCCGCCACCGTCTGTGTTGGTCGCGCCGAAGTAATGGTTGCGGAGGCCCTACGTTATGGAGGTTGACGTATACCGTCGATCTCAACCTCAATCGGAGCAGCGGTGACAGCAGTGAACATGTTTCAACGGTACGATTGGGAGGCGGATAGGAAGGTTAAGGTTGAAGCTTGGTGTGCCATTTTTTTTGTCGGGGCAGGGGGGTAGGACTTTTTATTTTATTTTTAACCACCCGTCGTGTAGTCTCACCCCCCCCCCCCCTGGCCGCCCGGCCGGCGCGGCGAGCGTTTCCTTCGCTTGGCGCACACGGGCGGCGACGCGCACGGTCCGCGCATGTATTATCATATCACGTTCTGTGCGCTACGGCGTGCAACACATTTTTGTAAGCACATTATAAGTAAAAGCCCCATGGATGGGGAACGACTTTGGATGGCGTTAGTTAAGGCGCAAAATAATGCGCGGGTGAACTGGTGAATCAGGCTCGAAAGATCGTTGAACAAGGCGAAGACCGTTTAATACGGCGCAGAATACCGTTGAATAAGGCGCGGGAGTCGCTGCCTGCCGTCGACGAGCAGTGTGCTCTTTCCTGCAGGATAGCTACGTACCCTTCTGTAGGATAGGTACCTGTTCCTTCTACCCTTCTGCAGGATAGGTACCTGTTCCTTCTGTAGGACCCTTCTGCAGGATAGGTACCTGTTGCTTCTGTAGGACAGGTACGAACATTTTTTTAGTCGTGTCATCGCCATCGCTGTCTATCTATGATGGGCGAGCGACATCCGGAGGGCAAAGCCCTTGGAGCAGCTGGAGTTCCGGTTGGTTCGAAGACCTTTGCTTTGTAGCTGTCGGAATTATGATCGACAGCGATTCCCATTTCAAAAGATGGGATGTCCCAGGTATGCGTCGTTATAACTTGGTAAACATAACACCATTTTTAACTTCCAATCGATTTCATAGCGTACAAACTCAACATAATATGTATTGTACCTGGTACAAGATGGACTGGAAAGTAAAATTGGCGGATAATCCTCCACCAAAAGAGCATATATTTCTGATCGCATGGCATCCAAATAACCATCGACATTGTTTTAAAGTTACATGTTGCCAACCGTTTACTCGGTTAATCCGAGCAAATCCTAAAAATAGGGGTTGCTGCCCGTCTCATCTCCCCTCTGCGCTTCTCTTCACTTTCCCGCACCGCATGCAAACCCCAAGCACTACAGGAGGAGTGTAACCGCACCATTTATTTGCATCGCAGGCTGCCATCCACATAGCTTGTCCACGTCGCCACCGCCAGCGCACGCCAAGAAACAACACAAGATTGAGAGATAATCGTACGAGCGGTGGTCGAGAAAAAAAAAGGTTAAAAACAAAACCACCCTTCCAAAAGGGAAACAACCACACAATTCAACGGTATGGCTGCTTGCCCCTCTTACTTGCCATGCCAACCGGTGATGATGAGAACGAACAACAACAAAGGTACAGTCTCAGGAAATGGGGAGGGGGGGAGGGG
>JBBMKB010066177.1:0-15214 GCA_037833945.1 Alaria marginata
GGGGGGGGGGGGGAGGGGGGAAAGTGAGGAGGGAAGAGAGAAAAGGGGCCCCCCCCCCCCCCCCCCCCCCGGGTGACGCTTACATGTTATGTCGTCTGTCTCGTGGTGAACTGCATTAGACACGTTTATCAAAAACTAATCCAACATATCGTACATATTTGTACCAGAAGTGCTTGCCTTGAACGCGTCATTAGCAACGAATGTACTTTGTCAATCGATGCAGATCATATATATGCCGTGTACGAGTGGCCGTTGAATCGGCTGCGCATGAAGGCGGCTGGTATTGGTGGAGACGATATAAAGGCTTTAATGTTGTCTGGATATAGTTTGAATAGGGTTAAGATCCAAGTAGTAACCATCACACAACATTCACAAATGCGTTGTTCGTATATATTCGAGACGGACGTTCGAATCGGAGAGCCTCGAAGGGGAGCAAGGATTGCCTGGCCGAGTTGAGTTTACAAATATGCGATACACCCCACTCCTGGAAAGGCCATAATGCAAAACAATCTGAAACGCTGTGATCACAGGACAACCAAAGTTTCATCACCTACGGTCCCATTCGCCTTTTTGTCCACGGTCGATAGATTTATGCTCCTCATACGCCAGGCGAGGAAGGGCCCGGGCACTGCACGATGTTTCACCACATGGTCAAGAGCGGCGGGTCCTCGATCAGACGTCAGCTCGCGATAGCCAGTTCGTATTCTAGTCAACCCGCTCCAGGTCAGTGTTACCGTCCCGCTTATATAGCGTGTACTGTGGTTGGTTTACTCCTTTTCCAACTCCAATTAGGCCCTAGCCCTATTACCATAGGCTGGTGTTGGAATTGGGAGCATGACAGTTGGTCTTACTGGTATCGGGCAAATTCGTAACTGCATTTAGCTTCGTACTGCGTTTGTACATGTCGCGAAATATCGGGTCGCTTCCCGCCCTTCAATTTCGCTCCGCATTGTGTTTTTACGTGTTTTATTCCCGTAGAAACGGTCGTGTGTAGGGTCATAAGGTCTATATGTGGCTATTAACAGTGGGACCGCGTGTACTGTCGACCCAGGCGTACTTTCAATGATTGCCAAATGCATCCCGTTAGGGGGTTCGTAACGATTGCTTGAATCGAGCTATTAATAGTATCGACCGGCCTCCGAGATTCAAGATAGTGCTGTTAGCGTTGCGTTTCCATCGACCAACTCCCTTCGCTTATATGATGAATAGTACCGAAGATGCACCATTCTTTTACTGAGGAGCTCCGTACTTGCCCCCAAAAACAGATTTGAGCAAACCAAAACATCTTACCGAAAACCTAATGCCTTGTCTAGGTATACAACCAAACGTTGAGCTAAAAACTGTTGACATTTCGACTAATTCGGGTCAAAAAGGCCTGTTTTAGAGAAAACGTTCATCCGGTAAGTAAGTGGCATTCATTGTGGCATGCGTCCGATCGCCGTGACGATGCATTGTGTTAGTTACACGCACAAAATAATAGGTCGTCCCAAAAGTAAAGGTCAAACCTCATCGTCTTCCTCCTAACTCTTTGCTATGCTTGTGTCGGGCAGGGGCTTGGTTTTGACAACTGCAGCATCCAATATATCACAATATGAGAACTGGACGCGCGAGGGATCACCCTCCAGCCTCACATATATGTTAACCATTCGTGTTGCTTGTCCAATGTTAATTGGTGTTCACGTCAGGTCTGTGCGTCATCGGACCTGACTCTAGTGAGCCCTGCCTAGAGGCGCTCCACTACTCGTCCGTCATCGTGGGTTACGTCGAATTGCTAAGGTAATTTATATTTTCACACGGGGTTAAGTTGCGGGTTTCGTATACAGGATTTGATTTTTTTCAATACCAGAACAAAATTGAAAACAGTTTTCCCACGGCTACCAGGGCGAACAGAATGTTGGCAAATTACTGCTGTGCTAACCTTGCATAAACGCAATGTTCGCGATAAGGTAACAGCTAAACAAAACAACTGTGACGTTAGAAACAACCCCCTGCCGCACACGACCAGAGTCATCCCACGGTAGGGGTTGCACTTTTTGAGGTTAAACGTTCCTGACCGGTTGAGCTCCTGAAGTGAGGAACTAGCGGTTGGAATGATCATTTTACGGTTGCATTTGTTTGAGGACCAGCGGATAGACATGCTGATCGGGTTGCGCGAACGAAAATCTTGGAAGTCATGTTTTGGGTGAGATATTGAGCTCCTCATGTCAGGAGCTCAGGAACGTATTGCTGCACCCCTACCGTGAGATGCCTCGGTACTACACAAGACGCGTGCTAGGATACGATAGAGGTATTATTACTGGTATTACTAGCACTTTTTGCCTTAAATATTTTCTGAATTATGGCGCTCCTTAACTCAAAATCGTCGGAATTTCATACATATTTTGGTTCAAAATTTCGATGTATACCTAGGCCATGTGGGATCGTTCATCGGGTTGCACTTTTGTTTTTCCGCTGCTCGGTTTTTGGGAGAGGCGATGGAGGTCCCAACGTCAGGAGCCTCAGAAACAAAATACTAATGCTGTAATGGTGCACCTCTATCGTAGCTAGCACCCGTGTTAACCCCGACCGCCGCTGTTTACTTACGACCACATACCACCCCCCCCCCCCGCTTTCTCGGACGGCAGGCACCCAATGGAAGAACTCGGGCGGGAGTGCCAGTACTTCACGATGATGAGACATCCCATCGACCGCTTGGTTTCCGCGTTTTTCTACTGCCCAGACAACCGGGATAAACAGTACCGGCCAGACAAGGTGAATAGTTTAGGCAGAAGCGACCCAAGGGGTCAAACCTCTTCCAAATATCATCGTTATCCCCCATATCATAGAGCCGAACTGTTCACTGTATTGTTCACTGTCTATTCCATCTTGTCGCAAGACAGCCCTTTGTAGAGTGAAGAGAACGAGCTAATGTTCGTCGTTCTTGGTTCATGTGGTGGGTAGCAAGACCGCTCCGACAAATGGCGAGTCTGGCAGTGGAGTGATTTTATTTTCATACTTGTGGTTTCGTTTCGCAAGAGCGCAGATCTCACGAAACCTCCTATATGTTAATAACCTAAACCAGGGAAGGATACTGGTTTCATACGGACACTATCTCAAACACTTTTCGGCGGACGCGCCATGAAAAACTCAAAACGCGGGTCAGGGTCGTTTGAGACGACACTCATGTGCGCGAGCAGCACCACGATGGTGACTCAAGACTCTAATACACTACAAAGTAAGGGAGATTTTTCTGGAGGACGTTGTATGATTGCCTCCGAGCTGCCCTAACTCCCAAAACGAGTAATTTCGTCGACGGAGGACGATGATCGAAATGAGGAGGAGCGCTGCGGGAACCAGATCTGGAGTGCAACACAGACATCATTTTGACATTGACGCAATCGCAGCAGTCTAAACGAGGTTCTACTTAAGAGAGACATCGTAGCTCGAACCATGCAAGTTGGATCCTTCCCAGTGCATTCCACATTCGTTTGACCCCCTTTTCTACGACACCGGCTTGGGGCTGTGTTGATGTTGAGTATTAACGGGTGTGCAGATGCTGGCTACACACGAACGGACCCCGTTCGAATGCGCTCCTGCCGGTTTTGCTACTTGTGTTCGAAAAACAAAAACCCGACAAGGGGGGAAGAAAGAGGTTTTCGTCCAAGTTCTATCCGATTATCCTCAGGAATTTGGACTTCCCATCGCTCATTCAGCAGGCAGGACGAGTTCGGATCAGAAGGTCCTATGAGGCCCTGTACTCACGACACACTCCTCTTCGACGTTGCTCCCTTAAAACCTGAAGATCGTTTCTCAAACCACCAGTGCTTGGACCCCTCGATGCCCCGTCCATAACCACCCCCGCCCCCACCCTCACGTTTTTCTTACTTTCCCTCGGAACCGGCGATGCTTCATTTCCGTATTTAGTGGTGCGGGTCATCGGACGATCCAGCTCCGATAACGTCTCGCCTTCTGGAGTTTGCGCAGGAAGACTGGAGGTGCAAGGCAATATACCAGCTGAACTTTTCTTCTTACTGCCCGCCGGGGGCGTTCTGCGAGCAGACTATCGAGGCACATCCACCGACTACCCTCGACTCAGAAGGGGGCTGGAAGTCCCTGAAGTACGCGGAGGTAAACCCACAAAAGTCCCTGAAACCCACAAACTGTAACATGATAATACTGCACCTGAAGAGCTTTACAACCACCGTATTTTTCACAGTCATTCATCTCTAGGTTTGGAAGGAATCGCCATGTCGTAGGTCACATTTACTATGTTAACCCACCGCAGTATGGAGTATGAAGAAATCGCCGCAAAAATTGGAGATTTCTATACCATCCGCATGTTCGTTTTATTCGTGGTTACCGTAAAGCTGGTCTTAGGTACGCGCTAGACGGCGTCATATTTTGACTGCACATGGTTGATTGCACATGGTTTCGGTGGAGTCCTTGTCTCTTGGCGACGTATCTGCGCACCATAGTTATTGCGCCCTTGTCCTTAGTCGTTGTGTTCTGGGTGGCAACATGTTTCGGGTACAGGCCAACACCGCACATCGGCCGCTACCTCCTGGCGGTCCCGATGGTAACCCAACATGTGCTTGCGTGACACGCTTGTAACAAACCGGCCCCCGCCCCCTGTCTATCGTGAACGCCCTCCTGCTCTTAGAACGCCCTTCTCGACTACGACGCGGTGGGGATATTCGAGGAGTGGGACCTCTCCATGCATCTCTTTGATGCTACGATCGCCAGCCCTGTGCGAAGGTGGGCCAGCGACGAGCCGGCTAACCCGGGACCGCAGTCACCAACGCGCCAGGCCCTGCTGCGGTGGGCACACAGCAATCCCGCCGTAAGAGAGGCGGTTGCTGGAGACTTGCTGCTCTATGACCTGGCTGTCTCGATATTCTACAGGCAGACGGCGGAGGCGCTCGGAGTAGATTGGGAAAACGAAAGAGCGAGCTGAAACACGTTCGGTTCGCGATGACGTGGGGTTAATCAGATATATGATACCACTTTGGGCGGACATATCGTGACCGTTGGTAGGTTCGTACGCATATCCAACGGTCCTTATATTTACATCCATACTGTAGTAGTGCGAAGGAAGAGGGTATTTTGCGTAACGTTCGTTGTGTGTATCAGACATATAGGAAAAACATATACGTGAGCGTTGCTTGTTTCCGGATTCACGTTCCTATTGGCGTGCGTCGATTGACGTTTGTTTTTATGTTGGTAGCATGTACATTTGCCACGGTGCTGTGTATGTCATTTACACGTACCTGGTACCATGTAGTTGCGTAGCTGTAGGTGGTTGTAAACGGGGTTGCTGAAGGTTGATTCCATATCGACGCTTTAGCGTAGGGTGGCCCCAAGCGTGTACGGGGTATGGACGTTTGCGTGAAAGTTACATTTTAGTTCTCAGGGTCACCTATGGTGGTGCCCCGTTGTTGTACGAGTAGACCATTTAAACGTTGATAGTGTCGACCATTTCGTAGAAGTATGGTTTCGGCGTTTGTCGCTCAATTGGATTGCTGCATTTGTCCTGTATGATACTTCTAAGTCTAAAATGTGTGAACGGCTGCTTCGAAATTGTTGTGATCGCACAGAGTGCTATTAGTCATGGTATGGGTGCGCAATAATGTGCTCGCTTTGTCAGCGAACTTTGTGTAGAGGCTTGTATCGCAAGCGATATACAATATGTGTAGCTACACCGCTCGAAGACTGGCTGACTTCAGCACGGATGGCAAAAACCCACGTGCTCCAGTCAATAGTTTAAAGGACTCGAGCGGGTAATACGCATACTCTTTGTTCGAGCATATTACTGGTGGTTGTGCGATACGAGCCAACATTGTCGGAACTGCTATATAGACCTTGAAGTAGTCCAACTGGTCACCGCCGATTAAGTGCTGCCGACAGCGCACCGAGCCGGTCCAGCATGGCAAGTGGTGGTACTGGCCCGTACACACGGCCAGTATCGCCGGGTTTCTCTAGAATTTTCGACTCGGCGCTGTAGTACCTCACCCATGACGATAGATCTTTAGGCGTCAGACCACCGCAAAAAGGAGAGACAGACATATCGGCAACAGAGATAACCCTCGAGTGTGGGTGCGGACGGGCTTTCAGATGGAGCAGGCGGTGTGACCCGCTTGAATTATCCCGGCCGAGGAGAGTTGTCTTGCGTACTATCACACCGATGCCGTGGACCAACGTCAACGACAATCAGTAGCGCTGAATCACGAGGTCGCTGACCGATGTCCCACACCGCAAAAGTGGATAGAAGATTTGTAACAGTCCCGCACTGTTCCTGGTTGGGTTGCTTATGAAGTAGCTAGCATGGTTACGGTATGCTGCTGTAAATATATATCGACGAGCCTAACACGACAGCGGGTCGTGCTGCATAAAACGAGGCCTCCAATGGAGGAATGCTGCTGCAGTGTGCAACACATTAATATGTCGGTAGAGTCGAACCGGAGATGGTGTCAACTGTCATTTCAGAATCGTACATGAGTAGAGTGGGGTAGGGGGGGGTGTAATGCTATACGTGCCAGTCTGTTGTGTGTATTTGACGTGCTGTGACCTATGTAGGGGGCTAACTGCACGAACGTATCAGGGACGATACGCGATGGTGGTCTTCGTCTTCGGGCCGATTTTCGCCGGAGAATAGCGTTGCTAAGACAGGACGAAGTCAAAGAAATTTGAAACGTTGTCGGAAGGCAAGGCATATTAGGCGTACGTACCTTGTGGGTGGAAAAAAAAGAGAGGTCACAACCTCACCCTACAATCCTGCGCCCATTACACTCCGGTACTCTTGTTAGTTTCCATTGAACTAAAAAACACTGTGAGCTACCGTCTACACTATTATTTCATAATCCGTCTGCAGACATACGCCCCGTCAACGCAAGACAACTTTGTAAAAACTCTTGTGACCCTTCCTCCCATGGTTTACAATCCAAGCAATCACACATCCTGGAAACGAAAAGTAAACAATAGCGCCTAGCGGGTGTCCACACTTGAAGGAGAATCGACGAGTACATATCTATTGAACTCTCCCCAGACCGAGACTACAATACGTCGGTTACCCCGTCTTTCACCGGCCAGTTTAGGCAAAACGTGTCAGGCGCCGTGGTCCCCGTTCAAAAACGCCCTACCATATAACTCCTTGGCGCCCTAGTGGCTCAGTTGATAACTTCGTAGACCTTCTGACGGCTATGTTGCGGGTCCGAATCTCTCTGGAGTGAAAACATCGCACTTCGGGTGGAAAGCGATGCTTTACTCGTGAGTAAACAAAATTGGACTTGATGCTGACGAGGGAAAGGGATGGCTGGACCTCCTTCGCGATACAAATTAAGGCAAGAACCGCAGGAGGAAAGGTGGAGAGGAATATTTTGTGTTTACCTTCCCCCTGTGTGACCCCGGCTGGTGCGTCAAAACATATGGCACCCAGAATGAATGGGACGAAAACAAAAAACACAACGCTGTGTATTTATTTAATAGTGCCCAGAAACGACGAGGAATGCGCATAGGAATTTTCTAAGTTAATTATGAGAATATGCGCTACGATTAAGTCAGAAGATCTGGAAGGATACGTTTCTCGATATCGATATGACGCACGTAGGAGGAACGCTGCAGGAAACGTTTATGTAGGTCGGACTGTCAGCCAGTGCAACAGGCCGTAGAGTACCTCTGCCCGTAGCCTGGGCATTGGTTCGTGGTGATCAAGTCGCGGTCAGCGTTCACCCCCCCACAACCTTCTGTCGCGCTTGTTCCTTCTCTTAATCGGCCAGAGAGCTATCGTGCAATATGTTTCTTCTGAGCAAAGCTCAAGAAGCAGTCTAACGACTGCTCCCGCCATGCCTCAGGACTAGAACCTCCACCACGTTGCCACATCAGGACGCTTTTTTTACATCCAAGGCGTAAGACGAGATCGGAACAAACGCATAAAGTCCGAATTGACAATTTGTAGTAGAATAACACGCGGCGAACACATGCTACATTAACCAGTCTTGTAACACCATTGTTTTTCCAGAGGTGCTCGCTTGAGGAGTTCTATACCTCTCCCGTAAACTGATTTTGAGCAAACTGCAAGTGAAATCCAATGAACAAAAGTGTGGCCCAGGCATACAAGACACCCATAATGGCAAATAACAACCACATTCCGACGATTGTATTAATAGGTTAAGGAGCCTTGCCATTCAGAAAATGGTGTGGAGAAAATACTCCGACGCTCCGCTCCTTCGGATTTCACCCCATGGTGAGCACCTATTGACACCCATAAACAGCCGAATAGGGTGTCATAGATCACACCTGGTATATATATGTACCAGGCGGCTGCTTCAAAAAATAAAACTTCGCCAAATGTTTCGCCCAAACTGTTGAAATCTTGAAATAATGTACGTGTCAGGAACATTCGCAAGATGGCGTTGTTGTGTGGCTTTCGATGTTGTATTGGACATGAACGGGGAGAAAGAACGCCGAGGGGGCGCAGCGACCGAGGATTCTAATTTGTGAATGGAACCATCAACGTTTTCACGTTTTTCATGTACCCATTGGGTGTGACAGTACCCCTAACAGGCGGTGGCAGGAGGGGCGGGGGGGGTGGGGGTCGCTAACCGAATACATTTAAACAAAGTATCACATCTAGGGTAGGGGGCCCTTGGCTTGGGGCGAGTTTTCGAGGTGTACATTATTTAAATGTTCCGCGGACAGCCGCGGCTGTATCTGTGGCTAACCGAGGCTAGCTGCGGCGTGCCGCGGACACGGCCTCGGCTATCCGCGGCTGTCCCCGGCTGTCCATGGGCAAATTGACGGACAGCAGCGGATGTCCACGGAAGGCCGCGGCGATCCGCGGCAGTGTCTGCGGCTGCCCGCGACATGATGTTCCGCGGATGTCCGCGGCAATGTCCACGGATGTGTCCCCGGCTGTGTCCTCGGCACACCACGGCTATGTCTGCGGCCGATGAGAATGTCCACGGCCATTTCCGCGCCAACGTGTTCGGCGATGTCCGCGGATATATCCCGGTTGGGCGGCAATGCCTGTGGTAACGTCCGCACCAATGTCCGCGGTATACTCGGCGGAAAGGTCCGCGGCAATGTCGGCGGACAACTCCACGGACATGTCCGTGGTAGTGTCCAAGGCAATGTCCGCGGCGGTTTCCGCGGACTTTGCCGTATACATGTCCGCGGACAACTCCGTGGACTTGTCGGTGGTCAACTCGGTAGACATACCGCTGGGATTGTCCGCCGGCATGTCCACGAAGTTGTTCGGGGACATTGCGATTACCGTGTCCACGGAGCCACCCCTGCATTGCCGCGGACATTGGGAGGCACTTCGTTTCCGCACGAGACCGTTGCCTGTTCCGGAAACCGCCCAATATAGTTTTAGTGTCAGATCGCCAAGCCGAATTCAATTCTAGACAGGGGACTGTTCCGGAAAGTGCTGTGGAGGTGGGTTATCTCGTACATAGCCAAAGAAACAGCAGTGGACATTGCCGCGGACATGTCTGTCGACATAGCCGCGGACATAGCAGTGGAAATAGCACGACCGTGGACAGTACCGCGAATGTCCGCAGAGACAGCTGTGGACGCAGCCGTGGAGATGTCCGCGAACACATCTACGGATACAGCCGTCGACATCTCCGCGAACATAGACGCGGACACAGCCGTGGATTTTGCCGCGAACATCGCCGTGGGCATTGCCGTGGGCATTGCCGTCGACAGTCCCGTCGACTAGCTTGCGCGGACAATCGCCACGGACATAGCCGTGTACATAACCGGGGACGCAGGCACGAGCATGAGAAATTACCGCGGACATTACCGCGGACGTGGCCGGCGATATTGCTGCGGACACTCCCGTTGCTAGCCGCGGGCGTCGCTGACCACAGCCGTGAATAGCCGCGCGGCACGGCTGGTCGCGGACACGGTCGAGGATGTCCACGAAAAAGTAAAGTATCGTACATCCGTGATTGTTTAGCGACGTAGAGATACTCGCATGATGTTAGTGGTTTGACTTATTCCTGTGCGGTGTGCAGCTTCGCGGTGCGCATCGTGATAAAATTGTTTGTTTCGCTGAGCCAAAAAATCATGTTCAAGCCAGTTTATGGGCGACGGATTCAGGCATGCTTGCGAGTGGCCTACGATTGGTAGCCAAATGCGGCGGGAATTGTATCCCCTCTGCCTTACCGTTTTGCTGAACCCAATGTAACACCCTTACAACCTGTCGCAGGCCTCGAACATGTATTGTTCGGAACAACAGAGTGGATGTTTTAGTACTTAGGAGAGGTGTTCTCGTTTGGGGGCTATTGCCAAACCTTCTAGAACCGACCTCGATTTTCGAGAAAATTGTATATATGGCACGGAGTTGCGAGCTGCGAACCGTTCGAGAACGGGGACGGGTAGGACGCATCCCCGGTGGAAACACCATACATAGTTACTAGGTTTTGAAGTTCTGTCACTACAGTAAAGCAGTTGGCTAGCATCAGGGCTTCGTCCGCTGTGGTAGGATACGCATATAATGTACGCCGAGGGGTCATCCCACGATAGGAGTGCAGCAGGCATTTCTGCGCTCATTACATGCGGAACTCAGTATCTCAACCGAAACATGCCTTCGAATAACTACCTTCGCGCGAAAGGACAACAACTATCTATCTATGCGCTAGTTCTACACAAACGTTTATCGTGCCCTATATTCAGGACATCGTGCTTACATTTCTTGTGTGGAATATGTTGGTTTCGTGACCCAGAGGAACACACAGGTGTCCCGACCTAGAGACCCACTAAGCCCAGGAATCAAGCGACCTGTCTGGGTTGGGGTTACCAAGTCCGTTTGGGGGCCAAGTGGGCTTCTCCTGAAGTGCTACAGGTGTGATGCATCCCGGTTTCGCTTGTTGAGCGGGGCGGCGTACGCCGCAGAACTTTGTGGGCCTTGTACAGTCTTTGTTTTCCGATGTATACTGCCCTTATTCAAGTATTGGGTTGTAATGAGGCCTCCAGCCGATGCTGGAAACTCTCACCCCCGATTATCACCCTCCTGCGAAAATCGTGCAATATTATTGTGGGGGGTAACAACCCGGATGCCAATGACATACTATATAGGTTTTACTAAGAATTATTAAGGTGTATACGAGTAAAATCATATTCAAGCTGGGAGAATCGGATGGTCTACTTCTTTATACTCCTTGTCTTTACTTCGTGGTAGTTATTCAGAGGTTTTGTTCTCCGGTAGATTCCTGTCTCGTCGGGCTGCCATGCATCAACTCTCATGTCCCAGAATCTCGAAACGAACTTGTGACGCCTTTTACGATAAAGGTGCAGCATTGGGTTTATGAAGCTCCTCGCTTGAGGAGCTCTATGTCTCAACGAAAATATGATTTTGAGCCAACTGAAAGTGCAATCCGATGAACAAACCCGTGGCCCATCTATACAAAAAAAAACATACGGCAAAAGTAGAGTAGTATTTCGACGATTTTGGGTTAAGGAGCCCCGTCATCCAGAAAGTAAAAACGCCAAAAAGTTCTACCTCTATCGTAAAACGCATCTTGTACGCGGCTCGGTTCCATGTTCTCGACTGCGAGACTACTGACATGTGTTCTACCGTTATGTAGGTATTGGGTTGGAATGAGGCCTCCGGACGGTACTGGTGATATAACCCATCCTTTATGAGTCTGCAGCGGGCCATGTTCTGGTTCATGTTCTTATCGCCTACTCCGTCTGGGGTCTCGTGGTACTCGCTCCCTCCATTTCCTTCTGGGATTGTATAGATATACTTAACACTGAAAGCTACCGTGCCATAGGGGCTTTCCGTGGGAAAGCCGCGTTCAGTTCAACGAATTATGGCAATGTGAGCAACTTCTTTGCGTACGCTTGTTTGTGGCTCTACTTCTTCCTCTTCTCTCCTTGGTGGGATGGAGTAGCCTCGATATACCTCTGGAGTCTACCCCGGCGAAACTTCCAATCCACCAGTGACATGATACCACCTGTCGCTGTACCTGCGAGCGAACGGCCCACGGCTGCTGCCACTCGGAAGGAGTGCGCGGTGTATTGCGCGTTAGATTCTGGTGATGGAACCTCTGCACGGCGCAGATAGCCTTGGAGGCCCGCCGTCATATGCGCTGCTTTTAGGGCCCCTGCTCCCTTGCTCCAGTAAGCGCTGACTAGGGGAAACACCTATCCTCGTGGAAAGTCCCACCCGGTTGCGGCCGCGGCTCCACTGTACGCACTCATATAGTGCGCACAGAGCAGATATTGGACATTCCTGTTAACTGGTCTCAGGACCGATTTGTGGGACGACGCCCGTAAGTTTTTTTTTCCAAAATGGAAGTTCCATACAAACCCCGCCCCATCTGGCAACCTTGCCCCCTGCGACGCTAGCGTACTCGATATATCAAACCCCCTCCCGCATACGTAGAACGCTACCCCCGAATAAAGAAGTATCTCGCGTGATGGAAATGCGCTCGGCCAGATGTTTCCTGGATCTGGCTGTTCTTCTCATATACGATATTGACTTGCGCCGCTGGGGCGATATCCAGACGGGGGCTTACTTCACCGCACCTCCTACTTGCTGGTTTTCTTCTCTGGCGAACTTCAGCCACGATTATACAAGGGCGATAGACGCTGGGTTCCCACAGAGCGTAATCGGATTACACTCGTCGTTCGTACCAAGCTGCTCTTGGTAAGTTATACCAAGCTTGGATATGCGGCCCTTTGTCAAGTTATGCATTATAGTCATACCGTTTGGGAAAGGGGTTTGCCTCGGAGAACTGGTCCCTCGTAGCGCCTCAGAGCCCGGGGCTCAGCGCCGTGTGTTCCAATGTGTTTCTGGCCCCCTGTGTATGCCGCCAACACGGCCAATCGAGCACGTCGGCAAAAGTGGCTGCCACCCAACCTCGATCCCCCCCGGCGTGGACGCGCAAAAACCCATCGAAACCGTCAGCAACGGCGTACTTTCGTTGCTGCCCGTTTCAACCTCGTGTTGCGGCCAACACCTCGGTTCGATGTTGACGGTTCGACGCTCATGCAGTGCGCGTCTATAGATTGTAACCGTCTGCGCTCGGAGTTGCCGCCGTACCGGTGCGCCAGCGAATGGAGGGGTTCCACACGCGTGGAAAACATTTGAACGTGACGATGTTCGCCTTATCGCATCGCGTGCGACGGGAACAATTAAGCTGAACCTCACGAGGCATTACCGGACCGCCACCTAGCACCAGCTCAACGAGTTTGGCTTGACTACATTTGCCTTCGCCCAATCGGAAGCGGAGATCCCGTCAGCAGCCGTGAAATCCGCTGCCCCCGCGGCCACTTCTACGCTCTGACCAGCTGAAGCAAATTTGCTCGAGGACGGTGGTTCCTTTTCTTCTCCTCCCGTGAAGACAGCGCTCGACGCTGTCAAGGGGACCACGCCGGTTGCAGCAGCCGGGCTCCCGCGAGCCAACCTGGCTCCTAACACGCCAAGGAGCTGGGTCGCGGGCTCTGCAGCGTTTGTGGCAGACTCCTGAACGGCGACAGACGCCTGCCAAGGGTTGGTGACGGTGGCCCCAGGCGCCTTCGTTTGCTCCATATATGGGGTTATGACGTCCTCGCCCAGGATCAGCAGTGCACCTGCCCTCGCGTGCAATGCTCCTGAAACGAGTACACGGCTACCGTCAGTACGCTTAACGTCCAGGGCGTAGGACATCCTGCTGTGCCGGCGTCGCAGGTGAGACGAAGTCCCGCAGCCGCTCCACCGCTTGACAGCGATCAATCCCTGGAACGTGCCCAGGCGGTGCCGACTCAAGCAGGACGCATCAGAGATCAAGGTATGACCGAGCCCCTACCTGGGTTACTTTCATCCATGTCAGGTCATGGACGGGTGTTCCCGCCGATACGAGAGTGCCAGTAGCGCCATTCTCTTACTCTTCGCTTATTATATCCTCCTCTTTACTTCGTAGTAGGTTATGAGAGGCTTTGTTCTCCGGGAGACTGCTGTCTCGCGGGGCTGCCTTACATTAACCCCTCTTGTTCTGGTATTCCGAAACCAACTTGTATTCGCACTTCGCTCCATGTACTCGGAGCCTGCGAGATTACCTTAGTTTGTTGGTGTGTCTTCTTCGCATTATATATAGTAGATATTTTAACGAATGTAAGTCCGGCACAACCAGTGTCTGTGCCGATGCCATAGGGAGACGAGCCCTGTGGTCACAATCTACGAGTCAATAAGAGTTACACATTGCAAATGCAGCACGGTGGTTTGGCCATATAACCAATGTTAACCGTGTGATGGATTCGAAGAGGGCAAAACACATGCAAGTCAGCACACCAAACTATGTATATATGCAAGGGAAAATGAAACGATGAATAAAACATAAATACACTAAAAATAGAAACGGCTGGCTCGTTCTCACGAACTGTACCAATGCCTTTAACGCCGTCAAACGGACGGCGGTGCTAGAAGAGGTGGACAACCGCGTACCAGCGCTCACGTTGCTAGTAACCAAGTTCTACGTCAGAAGACACGCCGACGTCTTTTTCCGGATGGACTCACGGCAGACCAAGACGATCGCTTGCTCCAGAGGTGCCCTCGAAGGAGAGACACTCCATGGGGCCGAGAAGGCTCTGCCTGGCGTTGCGACCGGGGATGAAGCGATTTAGACAGCAATTCGAGGGAGAAGGAGCGGAATCCCCCGCGTACATGGGCGATATCTCTCTCGGCCCAATGGAGATCACGGCCAACACGGTTAGAGCCTTCGATTTCCTCGGGATACAGTTAGATCACATCGGCATCACGGTTGACCCCACCAAGACAGTGGCACTACCACTCAAAGGGCACGCCGCGACGGCGGAGGGAATGTCGCTCCTGCAAAGCGCCGGCCTCTGCATCGCAGACAAAGGAATGGTGACGGTGGTGGGTGTCCAGCTCGGCACGAAACAATACATGCGAGAGCGAGCAGTGGAGGTCGTGAGGAATGGAGGCGCAGACGGCCTTGCGCGCTGTCTCGCTAACAGGACCGACGAACAAGCAGCGACTCTCATCGCCCTGGAATCCCTCTGGCAGAGGACGAGCTACCACGAAAGGGCCCTGGACACGGGGTTGACCCTCGAATCTTGTAAGAGGTCAGTCAACGGGGCGCAGTGGGCGTACCAAAAACACTCGAGCTACCCGGAGCAGCAGAGGCACAGTCGGTCTTCCAGGAGTGGTGTGTGAGATAAATGGCATCACTGTAGTTGGCGTATGAACTTGCACAGGTACTAACAGTGGATACTAGTAACAGATGGA
>JBBMKB010066188.1:0-15211 GCA_037833945.1 Alaria marginata
GAGGATGTTTCTTTCAGCGACCCCCCCCCCCCCCTCCATACCCCCCCCCCTCTCCGCGCTGTTGCTGTTGCTGCTGCGCTGCTGAGGTTGGCGTCGGTTGGCAACGACGCTGTAAAACACGACTCTCACTACGCGAGCTAGACCACCAGGGGATCGTTTTTTTCTTTCTCGTTTTTATGTTTTGGCGGTATCCAAGATGATTGTCGAGTTAGATCATTTTGTGCGGAGCGGAGAACCCTTACTACACGCAAGGGGGATGATATCATGTAGTGTGTATATGGTAAGGCACCCACGAGGCAGTTACATAGTATTCCAATTAATTGCTGTCTCTGGAAGTGGCCACACCAGAAAATGTATAAATTCATTCGAGGCTGTCATCCATATGCAAGAAAATACGCACAAGAGACGGAAGTCCGCCTTACGAGGGGTTCTTAGTATTACGGGGGAACGTAGTTAATAGAACCAAATATTGGTAGTAAAAGTAGAGAAACTATATAGGTTTTTGTGTCTACCGTAGGTCCTGTTAACTGCGTTCCCCCGTAATAGGATGCAGCTCATCCTTCATGCGACTCGCCGAACAGCTCACGGCGCTTCGCGTTTGGTGCACGTGATGTCTGCCTGGTTGGTGAAAACCCGACGTGCTCCGTCCCGGCATTGTAGGGATGCGAGGGTCTATGGTCTTATGACTACGGTTATACAAGAAATGAGTACACCCCCCACCCCCCCCTCCATACGGGTTACATAGTATCAGTGCGCAGAAGGGTTATGGACCGAAATCGCCGTTTGTAAAATTGTCCTGTTGACCCTGGCAGCATCCAGGGGAGTCATTGACCTATATCTTCAAAGATAAATATATCTATAAAAACGCGAAGCCGAAGTACCACGCAGCTTGCAAATATGAGTATCGACCATTCAATTGTTAGAACTCACAGCTGACGCATTTTAAATCTGTTTTTTTAAATAAAAGTCCTCACACGTATCATCTCCATGATACGTACGTACTACGACCTCTGCTGCTGTGCGTACGACAACAACAAACAACATACTCTTTGGAAGCAGCCAACGCCCCCCCCCCCCATGGCCATCTATTCCAAATAATCTGGATTTTTCCCTAGGGGACATTTCGTTTTTCTTGGTCTAAAAGTAGTCAAAAGGAAACGGCCGTTCATTTGGTTTTGTTTTTTGTTCTTTTTAGCCGCCCACTAAATCGGATCAGGCGTGACTCACGGATTTTTTCAAGAATCGACGGCACGTTGGTTTCGAAGGCGCGGCCACGAGCAGAGGTAGCTGGGGCCGGGACAAGCCGTCTGAGACAATCCCCACCTTCCCCCGTGCAGTGTGTGCTGAATGCTCCGATTTCGCTGAAATGTTGATTTCGTAGCCTGGATTTTGTAGAGTTGTTGCAAATAATCTGGATGTCGCCCTAGGGGATATTTCGTTTTACTTGATCTTAGAGTGGCCCTCGAACTCACGGCTGACATATTTGAAATAGTTTTGCAAGAACAAAATACAAGGTTTCTGCGGCTAACGCCCCCCCGATCAAGAAGCGATGTATCTCACCGACTTCCCACACAGTATCCCACGGCATCCCACCGAATAGCCACGATATCCCACGGTATCCCGCCGAAGGCCCACTACTGTATTCTGATGTACTCACGGTACGCCACCGACGTCCCACGGTATTCCACGGGTTTCCCACGGCATCCCACGGTGTATACGGCATCTGACGGACTCCCTCCAGTATTTCACGGTATGCCGCGGTATCCCACGGTATTCCACCGAATGCCCACTGTATCCCGATGTATCCAGCGTTATCCCGCCAATTACCCACGGCACCCCACGGTATTTCACCGGCTTCGCACAGTACCCGACCGACTCCTCACGCTATCCCACAGCATGTTGCTGCTACTGCACTGTATACGGTACTATGCACTGGATTTTCCACGGCACTTTATGGTTCCTCACAAGACTTACCACGGTATCCCACGGATAATACGGAACCAGGTACTGGATTTACCACGGTATTCCACGGTATCCCACATAATTACCACGTTACTCAACGGTGTAAACCATACCCGGTACCCGATACGGGACTTTCCACGGTATTCCACGTTATCCCACAGACTACACCAGGTGCTAGACTCAACCGAATCCCCACGCTATCTCACAAATTATTCTACTGCTACTGTGCTACTGCCTTTGCGTTGCTAGTCTTCTGAAGGGTCAGGGAAGATACTGCGCACTACTGCGCGAACAGCCCTATCGAAAACATCCTCACGCTCGTATTGGGAGAGATATAGTTTGGCAGACTTCTCTCAGCGCTTTCCAGCCTCACTCGTCGAATAAAAGTGTCTCTTAGGAAACAGTTCGCGCAGCACGCCGCGAACAGTCTATGCAATATAAGGCGGCGCCTCCGCGATGAAGTGAGCCACCTTCGCCATGGCACAACACCTGTGCATGGAAGTGTGGAGTGCATGGTGGCCGCACCCCGCAAGCTATATGCGAAGAACATGGCGGCGGAGGTTGTTGATGCAGCACTCAGCCTGCTCCAATAACTGATGGTGCCGCTGCTGTCGGTCCGCCTCGCGACGGAGCGGACTGGTTCAGCCAATGCTTCTAGATAGAAACTCATGGTCGTTATGGGCGCCCTTTGCGACTCTCTTTGGCGCTCTCACGCCCCCACTTCAAGTCGTGACGCGTACTACCATGTTACTAGGTATTAGTGTAGCACTTTTGGGCTGAACAATTTTCTAAACGACGGGGCTCCTTGGCGCAAAATCGTCCGAATGTCATTCTTGTTTTGCGGTATTAACGCTTCTTATACCTAGGCCATGGGTCTGATCATCGAGTTGCACTTCAAGTATACTTATGGAACATGTTTAGGGTGTGGTTTTGGTCTCTTCAAGTGAGGATCCTCGGAAACAAAATGGTACACCTCTACTGTAGCATCTGTCCCGTGTGCTTTGGCCGATCGCGAGGGAGTACGAGACCGCCTGAACCAAGGAGGGGCTCGCAACAGCACTCGGGACGGCGGTGGCGGCGATGGGCGAGATCGTCGTGGAGGCGTGGTGGTGGCTCTAGTCGCAATCAACGGGCGGGTGGTTCGGTCCATAGCAACGGCGGGGGCGGCAACAGACAGCGCGCTGGCGCGGCGCGTCGCGGCGAAGGGGAAGGAGACGACCGCTCTTCGGGAGGCAATCCGGGCCGCCGACATTCCCTGATCGACAACAGCTCCAGCTCGGACGCGCTCTCCGACTCTTCGGAGAGGGAGGAGACTGATGCGCGTTACTCCGACGTCCAGGTGCTCCCTTCCCAAAGGCAAGTGCCGTCGTTGGTCGACGTCGCTTCATCTACGGAAGAGGCTAGATAAATTAACGAATACCAACGACCGCGCGCAGCCGTTGTCTTCCGCTCTCGCCCGCGCTCGTCAGGCCAATGTAGACGCAGCCGCCGCCTCAGAAGAGGCCGAACATATAATCGCTGTGAAGCATGCCTCTGTCGGTATCGATTCACGCGAGGTCGAGCGTATCAATACCCCCCCCCCCACGAACCCCAACCAGGAAATCGCTTCTCGTCAACTTATCCCCTTGGCCAAACAAGCCCAAGCAGATATTCTAATGGTTAGCGATGCGAGTTGAAGTATAGACGGCCTCGACATCGTGGTTAGGGTCGCAGGTTGGGGACGCGACCTTCGCAAATCTTTCATGCGTGCTATCGTCACTGACAAGCTCTCCGCCCCCGGCCTCACCACCGTCGTTGATGACAGGTTTGGTCAGGTCTATCGCTCTCGATCGGGGAGGTTCAGGGCCGGAGGCTTTCGACCTACGTCTCCAATTTCCGGGCCGGCAATTCGACCACGGACACGCGGTGACCGCTCTTAGATATTTGCAGGGTGTTGATGTTCCCAACGGCACGCCATACTCGGCTTACTATCGTGCCTTCCGGATAGTAGTTTCGGGAGTGACAGGCAGCGAGCACACGTTGGCGCCGGGAGTGGGGTTGGTATTAGAGACAGTTCGTCTGAGTGTAAACGAGCAGTACCCTCAACTCATGCCTAATCTGCACCCCGGAGAGCTGGCAACTTGTCGTCTTCCCTTTGAGTCGATCGATGCTATGTGGTTGGTTTTGGGCACCCTCGCTAACAACAAGGACCCTGCCATAAATGGCGAACGCATCTTTTCACTGCTTGTTTCGGCATCGGGGGGGCGTGTTTCCGCCCCGTTGGGGCCCTCGCCTGCCGCCCTAGGCCGCCGGCAGGGACGAGCGCCCTCGTAGGCATCGACTTAGGCGACGGGCTCACAACACAACCATGTCATAGTGAACCTATCATATGCTGCCACCGGTTTCTCTGATCCCTGGGCCCCATCCACTTCGTACTTGCACTGACCACTCGCCTACTGTGATGACGTTGTTAGTGATGGCTTCTCGACCGAAGACCCTCTCCTATGGAGTGGTCTGCTTTCCCCAATAGACACATGCTACGATAGAGGTGCGCCCGTTTTTTTCCGGGGGTCCTGACTTTAGGGCGCTCTGAAACTCACGCACCAACTGATTTTTGAGTAAACTGAAAGTGGAACCCGACCAACAAACACATGACCTAGGTATCCAAACAAACCGAACTGAAAAACAAGGAGTTTCCGACGATTTTGGGTTAAGGAGGCCCGTCATTCATAAACAAAAAAGCCAAAAAGTGCTATCTCTATCGTAAAACCTGTCAACAGCCCGCGCGGCAGTCCTTCGAGAAAACCATGGACATTAACTGAACTACCACTAGACGTCGCACTCTTTCAAACAATGTAAACGCCCCTTCATCAATGCTAGTGATTGCATTAACCCCGAGCTCGGTCAGCTCGGAGACGATGGTGACGCGTAATGTCGCTGGCAGGAGCGCATGCTGCACTACAGAGATTCGCATTCGAGAAGGGCCTCTTTTTTTTGTCGGATATGTAGATGGTTGCACTGAAAGAATCAAGATATCAGACCACACGCTGTTTGGGTCAAACGGTGCATTGGGTAAAAATGAAACTTCGCGCTCGCTTCTGTTTTGTGTTCTCTCTATTTTGCTTTAGTTAGGCCCCTGGAAGGCAGATTTCAGATTTCGGTAAGGATGGCAAACGACCATTTTTAGTATATTATTTTCTTGATTCCCAGAAAACCACATTCAAGACACAATATTCGAAATTCGAGTGCGAGAGGTTGTGGGGGTAAGCTACACGATCATCATACAACCTATTTCGGTGAAAACTATTCATTGTTGGTGGTGCCGATTTCCTCCCCCGTTTTTCAGCCTTATCCTAGCTACGCTCATCCAATTACTCTTCTTGGCCGGCATTGGCCCTGCCCAACGAAGTGTTATCGCGTTTTCCCTCGCACCAGCGCTCCCCCATCTCGGAGATTCAGGATCTTATTGGCAAAGGTCGCTTCCATACCATCAACGAGGGCATTGTCCTCCTCGTCTATAATCTAACCCCGACCCCTCTCCTCCACGCACTACGACCGGCGGGACGCGCGGCTTGTCGTTAGGGTGACGAGCCGGTCCGTATATATGTTCTTTTAATCATGCGCGCTCTTGCATCATGCAAACCTGCCATTCGACTGCTTCCTGCTATCTTAGCACGGACCATACGCTCCGCATGCTCGAACGTGTTTATTTGTGGATAGAAACAAGTATTTGCACCCGCTGGTGGCTGCGCCACTGCCTGAAGTGCCAAGCGCGGATAACATCACGATTGACGGTTCGTTGGCCCGTCACCTCGACCCCCCGCGTCCCGGTGTCAGGCGCCGCTGTCTGCGTGGAATGGTTCGGGCCGCTGCCGGCTACGCCCCGAGGTAATACCCCCATCTTGCTTTTGGCCGACCGTTTTAGCCGCCGCGCGGACATGTTCGGTGTCACTGCCGCTTAATTTGCAGCTGACGGTACGGCCAATGTCCTTATCAACTGGTGCATTCCTCTTTGGAGACGCCCGCATAGTACCCTCTCGGACAATGGTATCCAGTTCTGCTCGAAGCTTTCGCACGTCGTCTACAAGCTTCTTGGTGTTCGCAAAATCGCCACCACTTCCTATCACCCAAGCGGTAGTGCTGGTGTGGAGCGTGTCAACCATACAAAGGCACAAAGGCTGGCTATGGTCGTCAGCGAGCGCCAAAATGATTGGGATGTGCAACTACCTCACGTGGAATTTGCCTTCAACATTTCGGTCAGCGCCGACACTGGCCTGGTCCCCAACGAGGTCCACATAGGCAGGCTCCCGCGCCCCCCTCTCACTTTTTCCGATCGCTTCGAAGTCGCCGGTCATCAGAGTTTAGCCCGCGATCACCTTGAATATTGCGACCTGGCGTCAGATCGCTTGCAGCGCGTCTGCGATATTGTTCGCGAGATGAATGCTTTGGCAGTTTCTCACGTGGAACGGCGAAACTCAGCACTTTCGGGCGCTTTTGCACCAGTTCCTCAACTTCGTGATAGGTATTTGGGCTTGTCTGCATAATACGGCCTCCACTATTCGCCATGCCGGCACGGATTCGAAGCTGCTCAGTGCCAAATTTGCGCTCAATTGGACGGGTCCCTACAAGATCCTTGCGGTCGGCTTCTAGCGACACACCGGGTGGTTCCCCCCTCGGGGGGCTAAACTCATATATTTAGATATCCCCATGGAAATGCTCGGCGCAGATGCGCACCGCCGCGTCTCCGTCGAGCGTTGCAAGCTCTATGTCAACAATCATGACCGCGACGACATGCCGACGTATCTCCCGGATGGGTTAACGCCATACATGCTCACCTATATCACCAAAAAATGTCCCCCACACCACGTCACTCAGGACGACGTGTCGACACCCCTCCAACGGCTCGAGGTGGAAATGATCACCGGCCATCAATCGGTTCGTGGTCGGGGCGGGGCTTTCGCGGTGATGCGCGATACGCATTGGATTGATCTCTCTCGCCCATCATGTGAACGGGAGAAGGACCTCCAGCTCTAACGACAGCAGATTTTGGTCTGTTGGGCTGACACTCCGAACTAAAACCGCCAAACCAACCGCCTATATCGCCAGATGCGCAGTGGTGCTTGCACAACGGGAAATTTCCCGCGCTAAAGGCGAGTGTTGTCTGGCACCCGGCTACGATTGCGTGCCGCGCACTGACTGCACCAGTACAGCAATACGGTTCTTCCGAACGGAGCCCATTTATGGTACAAAGCCGCCGACGGCTTATGATGGTTGGGGCATATTTTGCTCGTACCACTACGGACGGGGAGTATTTGGTGTTTTTCTGGACGACCCGGGACCGATCAAGCTTCCGCTCTATCCAGCTCGAAACACGACTTCGCCAGGAGCGGTTCAACGTTCTTGACGCCTTCGAATCCGACGCGGTAGATCGGTTGCACGCTGGACTCAAAGTAACGTAGATTTATCTCGAGGGGCGGAAGTTGTTAGTTGACGTTCACGCCACCACCGTGCTCGTGTGTTTTCATCCCGTTTTTCTGGGGGTTTAGGCTCTGGTTGCTCGAGGCATGTTCTGTTTCTGGGCTTGACTTACGTTTCCTGGGGGGCGTGTTCCGTTATTTTTCCACTCGGCTTCGACGTCTTCCTGGCAGGGTCACGAACGATGTCCATTCCGCGCGTGGTGAGCAGATTTTCGTACGGAGTGTTCTAGTTTGCTTTTGCGACCGCTCCGCTTTTCCGTGCCGAGTTTTTCGACTATCTCGTCTTCGATCCCCGGCGTTTTCCGCATTGATTTTCGTTAGCCACTCGTGTCTCTCGGATGCAGGCGATCCCTTTTGTCGTCATCGCCGCTGGGTTCCGGGTTTCCTTTGTTCTGTTTCCCTTGCTCCCATTCCCCGCGTTGGTCTGAGGAAGACGATAGCTCTCGCATCTGCCAAGTCCATCATTACCGCTGCGTTTTCTGTGTTGCGTTTCCCGACTTCCATTTTCCGTTTTCGGGTTTCTTCTCTAGCAAGTTTCCCGAGGTTTCTTAGCCTCACAGGGTAGAGGTGTGGGAGTGGGTTTTGAAGAGCCGCATTTTCGAGTAATATTCTAGACCGGGGAACCGGTTCTTCCCCGAATCATTCATATTTCTGCATGTACGGCTCATCAGGGTGGGCTACCGTAGTTGTTATGGTATTACCCTGGGAGCCTGGCGAAGGCTTCAGACCAAGGTTGTAAGATAATGGATAGGGGATGAAAGGGTATCACATACCCTGGAAGGCATGCGTGTATAGGGGGAAAAGAGATGATGCGGTTGCTTGAGGAATTTGTGAGGGCACACCTTCACTTTCATCTTTCCGTGACAGACGGAATAGCACTAATGCATAATTTATGGATACACACGTTAGTGACACCGTGGGGCCTGCTTCTGCTTAGCAGAGAGGCCTGCAAGGAGATATCTTCTACCAGGTCTTCTCTTAAAAGTAACTTGAAACACAAAGAAGGAACGGGCAGACAAAATACCCAGGGCGGAGGGGGGGCGGGGACGGGTACAAGGAGTGAACCTTCCAGGGCACCGGGGACGAGACCACGGAATGGGACGCGCCCCCGTGTAGTACCATAAACTATCCTCATGTTCCACTTATTAAACCGAAACGCAGAAGCAGCACACGACCTGTAAAGCATGAAGCAAAAGCGACGCGCTCATGAAATCTTGCCATTCATGTATTCCCCCCACTAACACAAAATGCTCTATCACGCAAAGCAGACGCAGCGTCAAGACCAAACCTTCAGACAAAAGCACGCAGTATGGACTACAACAGCAAGGTACCTGAATATGTATTGCCAAATAAAAATGACTAGTTACTGTCGCAAATATTTCGATGGGCGTTCTCCCAGCCGCCACAAATGACGTGTTACGAGTTTTTACCCCCAACACTTGTTATACCCCACAATAACCCACCACCTAGCATCCGGTCACAAGTGGCCTGTCGAACACAAACACAACACAAGTGGCCTGTTGGCTAACAAACCTCTCTCAACGAGCTAGACCACCGAGTAACTTCCTTTGCTCTTTTAGTCTCGATGTCTGTGGCCGTGCATTAAATCGAGGCTCACAACCTGTTTGCACACATAGTTAGTGTTTTTGTGGCTGAACTTTTTTCTTTTGGCGGTCGACAGGTATGGCGCCCTTGTAGCGCAAGCGTCGAGCCTGCACCCCGCGTGCGTTTGCGATGCGGCGCATGGTATCGCCAGCACGTGCGTACATTACCGACCAATAATGGAACCACAATCGAGCAGACCTACGCTCGTTGTGTAATCCTCACGTCAAGAAGGCGCAGGAAGGACCGGAAGCGAATACAGAACAGAGTGCGCAATCGATTGCAAGTCACGACGAAAATACTACCGGCTTCCGATTCTAAGCTACGCCTGAGGGAGCGTAGGTTGTAGCGGTTGCCCCAGTAATCGAAGGGTGGCCTTCGAGCAGCTGCACTCGCATCGGTATTATTTTGTTACGAAGATCTCTCATGCACCGACGCTACAGCAAATCTCGACCGGGACGTGAATGTCAGTGCGTATGCTGTACTGCGATATTGTACCTCTCAATGTACCTACTCTACAGGAAATGCGCAACCTACTCTCCGAGCTATAGATATCATACAAATCACAAGTCACGTCGGCGAGCAGGGAACACCCGCCACTTGCCCTCGAGCGAGCAACACAAGAGGGATAGCCATGCCGCTACGAGGGGGTACCCAACCTCTTGCCCACGATCAATGGGCTGTACAATATGCAGATGCACGACAAATCCGACAGGAACTAAATCTACCGGGAAAAATCGGAGATCGCATCAAAGATGTGGGTGCTTTACAACCCACTCCCACACCTCTACAGTATACTGTACGAGTAGACTTGTAAGGCGAAACGCAGGGTAGACATGTACGGAGCATAACGCGAAACATAAAAAAAACAAGAATCTGAGTAAACACCCGTACGCAGAAGGGGGGGGGAAAGGCAATAACTTGTCGGCACCCGTGCGCAGAAGCGGGGGCAAAATGCGACAACTTGTCGGGAAACGGAAAACTAAAAAAGCAAGACGCCTGCAGGGACATTTCCGTCAGCAGGCGAGTCAGATTACATCACGACTTGGTCAAGGACATTTGACACCTTTTTTGAGATACAGTACGAAATACCCCAAGTCACCGTTGTTGTGTCTCGTCTATCTTGACTGTGGAGTGGGTGTACACTAGAGTTTGCAGTAGTTCGCCCGATAAAAGCCCCAGGAAAGCACGAAAAAGGAACACGAACAAATTTGTCCATCCTGACTTTACGGCGAAGGCATTGCGCTCTTTCACGAGCATGCGGGGAGAGGGGGGGGGCGGGGGGTAGTGTATTTTATGCATGTGCATCATATATGGCGTTGTTACACTATTATAGCCAAGGATGATGCATGGAACAGCGATATTCTAAGACGAAAACCCGGCAAGGGCTCGTCCTAGTGGTACCTTTCGCTAAACATAAAAACATGATGTGAGAACCGTTCGTACCCGGAGTAAGCATCATTGCAGGCGACAAAACGCTCAAGAGAACCGGACCGGGCGTGGGGGGACAGTTCCCATGCTGTAAGTGTATATATCGTGGGCATCCGTACATAGTTCATTCTGGACTCTGCTAAACGATCACGGCTTTGATACACGAACGGGCTGCGTACGAGTAAAGGGCGAGAACAGTGTTTGTAATGGCATGCCCCACGCAATACTTCTTCGATTGATACTTGCGGCGCGGTCGAACTTACGACGTCTCGATATCATGCCATGCCAACCAAAACATACTCAAATCGCTGAAGAAAGTTGGCCATCATCAGATCTTTGACACAACATGAAGCAATCGATCCGGGTGCAGATCGGTTTCACGCGCAATTGAATGAACGACATCTATCTCCAACGGGGAATATCAAATGTCAGGAAATAACAATCCTTGACGCTGGATTTCCGGGTTTGTTGCCATACAGGCACGTTTGCTGTGGACAACGAACATACAGTGTGTGCGCAACACACGGAGTTTTATCCCAATAGTACCGCACCCACCCTTCAACGTGAGCTAAGATTCGGGCCGCGCAACGCTAAAACAGCTACGCTAAAAACAAGCGCGGGCTATGTATCTCTTGCTGCGTTCTGCCGTGGGCAAGGTAGTCGCTGCAGAACTAGCGGCATACCATGCACAGCTATCCTAAGCCTAACCCGGGTTGTTATTCAGATTTTTCATATCACGCAAGAGGGCAATAAGGGACGTCTTGTACAGGGTGTTGTGCCCATCTACAAGCCGCAGGTATCCCTGTTATAGCTGTCGTAGGCGATGTCGACGCAGTACTGTAGGACACGCAATATACAGCAAACGGTGACAGCAGTACACGGGGAAGCGGAAGGGCGGCGGAGGGACGATGGTACATACATATAAATGAGTCGCGGGTGGGGGAGGGGGGGGGGGGGGTGTACTCATTTCATGCATATCCGTATGCTTAAGACCATAGACCCTCGCATCCCTACAATGCCGGGACGGAGCACGTCGGGTTTTCACCGACCAGGCAGACATCGCGTGCACCAAGCGCGAAGCGCCGTGAGATGTTCGGTGAGTGGCATGAAGGGTGAGCTGCATCCTCTACTAAGAACCACTTCTGGGCGGACGTCCGCACCATGAGCGTACTTTCTTACATATGGATGACAGCTTATTCGAATGCATTTAGATGTTATGTGGTGTGGCCACTTCCAGAGATAGCAATTGGGATGCTAGAGATGGGCAGATGCAACGTGTGCGATGTGCACCCGGATGAGCTACGACAATGACGGCTTCGAGGAGGGGGGAAACCAACAAATAAACCGCCAAAGACAATGCCAAAGATGAACCAGGCACGTATATATTCCCCTCAGGTGTGATGATTAATTTACTCATGTAAACAGAAACCAAACCAAACTATCTTCTCATGTACAGACGAGGCAAACGACATTGAATGGTATGCATGCCACAAATACCACAAACACCCAAGGCTCACATTGGCGTTATTGTCTTCGAATACCGTGTCCTCTGGGAAGGTGATGATCGGTGTTTTGTACTCCCTGCCGTTTTGTTCCTCGAAATTATCGTTGCTAAAAGTACTCAGCTCCGAGAGGCTGTAGATCGCGCCGGCCCGATTGGCCCGATTGTTTGTGAAGGCGGTCGATCCTTCGAGCCTGTGGAATAATCCCGGCGTTCAAGACATGCAGGAGGAAACGAAAGAGGTTATTGCTTAGACGGTGAACATGTTTACGTCTTAGGATCATGCAAGAAAATTGATGCGCCGAGCTTGTTGATGGCGAGCAAACGCGCCCCTCTCGTCAGCACGGATACGCGCACGAGACACTTGTGTTGTGCTGCCAAACGTGCGCCAGACGCAGAAAACAATCTGACGAAACCAAATATCTGTTCAGCCGCAGTACATGAAAATCCAGCGGATGAGTGGTGTACATTTTGTTTTTTTACCCGTACATGGCTTGAATGTAGTCTCAACATAGGTGAACTGATACCCCCTGCTGAGCCGGGATTGCTTCCCGGGGAGTTATGAGATACCTACTACCAAAACTGCTGGTGTTTTCATTAAGGGCAACCCGGAAGTAAACCCTCAGCTAGTTAATTTACGTCGGCGGTTTATATTATTATGTTTTTTTTTAAATAAAAACAAAGCTCTCGGCCTGGGAAAGTAATGGAGAATCTCGGCCTGGAAGTTACTATTAATAGTAGACGTTGTCATGCTCGTTAACGGATCGCGCATATTACAGAAGCGCTCACGTCATGTCTCCACCGTCGTAGTTATAGATCGCCCCTCCGCTACCACCATCGCCGGTGCTTGACGCGATATTTCCGTCGAACAGGCTGCCGGCCTTGAAGGTCACGTCACCACCATAGTTCGCAACGGCTCCGCCATATTGCTGACCGGGGGGGGGGCGAAAAAATGTTGCTCATACATACCGTCAGGAACAAGGTAAATACATGGCCTTAACCCTGCTACTACGACGAAAAGCATCCTCCTATAGTTTCAACTATTAATAGTTTGCCCTCAAACGCCTTGGTGGATATCCGAAGGGGTTCAAACGGAGTTGCCAAAGGGGTGCGCGCATTATTTCGGCGGAGCAGGAACCTGTCTCATATTGACGCCACGTTCGCGGACCCCCCCGCGCGATAAGTGGATGCCGCCTTCGCTTTTGGCCGAGAGAGCGAGCGGCGCACCCCTCCAAGCATCAACTACCTACCGTGCTGTTTTCACCGACCTCATACCATACGTCATTGCCGGGGGACGTTTGTGCGCTAACTCGATGCAAATCGACGAAAAGTCGGGGATGCTGAACCTTCTGCGCGATAAAAAACAAAGCCACGTATATACCAAGGGGGAGAGGGGATGAATGACACCTGGCATGTGACCACGGCTCGTTCAGAAGACCGCTGAGGAAAAAACCTCCTATTATACCAGCTGGGCTGGAACGTAAAAAATAGTGAAGAGTAAAACAACAAAAGCATAGAGAAGACCAAACCCGATCTCACGTTCCAGGCCGTATTATCGTGGAAGGTGGCAAAGCTGTTGAACACGAAAGTAGCCCACCTCTCCTGGCAAATGGCGCCTCCGTTCTGCAATGGCATTGTCAATGGCAGCGACAGCGGCAGCACAACGCGGAACGGAAGCCAGATGCGACACATCAAACGTAAGCGCACTGCAAAAGCGTCACTCCAGGAAAAAAGGCACTTGGATTTATCCGATCAGAACAGGATAGCTACGAGTATGACACGAAAGAAAAGCACATAGATTCATCACGAAGAATGTAGGGCACTCTTGATACACACGAAAGTTGTTTCCCAACGCCCTGTTTTGCTCGTGAGCAGTACGACTACTACTGCAGCACGAAACTTGATAAAATAACGGGGAAGAATATATATGGAGAATCCCCAGTCTGGGGATTTTGTTATATGCGTGAAAATTGGGATGGTTCTCAATGATAGACGCTAGACGCATGGCGTGAGAGCGAGATATCGGCCAGGCCTTGAACTCCCCCCCGTGATCTGGTGATGTTAATTATGCTTACAGCTTAAAAAAACACGGTTGATAGTCGACGCGCGCCACGATAATAGAGGTATATAGCACTTTTTGACCGTTTTTTTTTTCTGAAGGACGTGGCTCCTTAACCCAAAATCGTCGGAATGTCCTTCTTGTCTTGCGATATGCCTGGGTAACTTTTTTGTAGGCCTATTCATAGGTCATGGGTTTGTTAATCGGATTGCACTTGAAGTTTAGTCAAAATCTATTTGTGGGTGGGGCATAGAGCTCCTCAAGTGAACAGCCTCCGAAAACAGTTGATGTTATTGATAGTAGCACGTGTCTTAGCCCGACCAAACGTTTTCTATGGTATACAAGGCTTCTCGCTCAGCGGGCGGCATTCACCGCCCGCTTCGCTCGTTCAGGAAGGAAAAATAGAACACAGATATACCAGGCAAAATGTGAAGCGGACAGAGTGTCCATGCTTGCTTGTAGGTGCAAACTGGCCACTTGCAAATGCCAAGAGCTCCGCCGCCATGCCCTACCCCACCTTCCGAGGCCACCCTCAGCAGCTTTCTGGCCCCCCACACTACTCTCAGCTCTTTATTGCCGACGGGGACACGCACATATGACAATGAAAAGACAGTTCAATAACAGCACACAGCAGCAGCGTGGAACATGCGGTTGAAGTATCAGCAAAGAGACGGCTGTTTTTGGTCACGTCAGTCAAACAAATATTACGGACGAAAAATAGTATATGACGTCTAGACGGCGGTCCGTCACAGGACTGAGTGTCAGGGGTACTTACAAAAAAACAATCAAAATTGGTTGCTGGTGGCTTTACACCTCATCGTACAAAAAATTTCCACGTAGTATTTAAGATATGGCCGAGGGTGGAGCAACAACTAAAGAAGACAAACAAAAGCAAGAACAAAAAGAGGTGAACGTAGGAAAAGGCGAGGCTTGTTTATTAATAGCAGATTCTGGAACAGAAAACGAGAAACAATCCGTGGTTGGTTGTGAATGGAGAATTGTGAAGTTGAAAGTTCTATAACATGATAGATGTTGGCAATATATATGAAAGCCTGGGGAGATCACAGGGAGGGGTATATTCAAGCGAAACAACTACCAGTATTATATAGGGTAATGTTATTTGCGACACCGGTGTCGTAAATTCTTGTTTGCGACACGGTGTCGCAAAGAAGCCGCTTATTTGCGACACCGCGCCACGTT
>JBBMKB010066199.1:0-15211 GCA_037833945.1 Alaria marginata
AAACTCTTAGCCATCCCGTGTTTGTTCTTATATACGAGTTGAGCTGGAAAGTAAACGTGATGGCATACAGTAACTTAGCATAAAAGTGGCAGGCGGAGCTGCCGCCCCAGCACCATCCCTTTACCTCGGGGACTTTTTGCGAATAATACAGTAGTGGTCCCTCTTTAGTGGCGGTTTTTGATTTATTTTTGTTCAATGTATAGTTGGAACGAGAGCTGCACATTGTCAGGTGGCAAGTGTCATAGTAATAATATGTGAGCGAGTCGACTGTACCGAAAGCCCCTCGCTAGACGTTCCGTACGCGCATACAGCAGCAGTACCGACCCTCAAATCAGGAACCGAGGTAGTTTATTGGTTGTTTTTAGGCTAGATTTATTATTTGCGAAAGGGTGTGCACTACGCCAGCTTCAGTGCACTTGCGACGCGTGCTACACTAGAGGTAGCATTTCTTGTTTGTTTTTTTCTGAATGACGGGGCTCCTTAACCCAAAATCGTCGGAACGTTATTCTTGTTTTGCAATATGTTTTTTATGGTATACCTTTGCCATGGGTTGGTTCGTCGGGTTGCACTTTTAGCTAACTTAAAAACATTTATTTTTTTGGGTGGGGTATAGAGAGCTCCTTAAGTTAGGAGGCCTCAGAAGAAAAAAAAGGGCGTACCTCTACCGTAGAACGTGTCTTAACAGCTAGCTGTCCGATGTTTCTTTTTTCCCCGTAATTTTCAGGATAAGTTCCTTGCAGGGCTCTTTTTTATGAGACGGGGGGGGGGGTCGGGTTTTATTTGTTGAAGTGGGGGGTGGATCCTCCAGGATACCATATGTATCACACGCAAGATAAGACGGCCCTCCTCGGACGTATTTCGAAGGTAACTTAGTGCACATCTCTCGAATTGTCGTGTTATCGCAACAGTAGACCTATGCTCTAGGCCTACCAATCGGCCGCGGGCAGTGTCGTGCCTTCCGCTGGTGTGCCCCTGCTATACTTGCGCGGCTATCTATGCACGAGAAGCTAGACGCACGCGAGGAGAGTGAGCTCGCCTTTTTTCCCCTCCTCCTTTTGCTTCTGACCGTAAACGCTACGTACATACGTAGAGCCCATGCATGACTACCAATGGTCAATTCTGTCGGACGTTAACAGAACTGATATCTCACTTCTTCTGCGAACGTAAGAGATTCCATGTTTTTTGTCGACGCGTCTATGAAAAGATCTCGACCAGATATTCCCAACCCCGTCAGTTTTGTGTGCGTCCAACCCCCCCCCCCCCCCTTTAGTTTTCAGGGTTTTTCACGGGTCGGGTCACGTCTCCTCGGTCCGGTCACCCTGGCCCCGAGAGATTTGAAAACCTCCTGACCCGATATCCGACCCAACCCGACCAGTGCCGGTATTTCCGGCTGGCACATACCGGAACTACTGTAAACAAGGAAGGCGTTACGGATCCTAACTAAATGCCTGCCGAAAAATAGGCCAATAATGTACGGCGCCTAATATTCGATTGATATCGGAAAGGCATCTACGTTATATTGTCGGAGGGCAAAAATAATAATAACTTTGGCCCTCCTTGCCAACTCTATATTTGATCAATTCTGGAACTCACCTACATATAGACTACCAGGTAAGGTAGAAACTCGTCCGGGCGGGCCGGTGTTACTACTTACCGGGCTACTTGCGCGATGGCTTATTATTTTTTATTTAGGTTTCATTAGCTTTTGCCCCCCCTTTCAGCTTGCGACACCCGCGGCGAGCCACACATCCCGAAGGGGAAGCTTGTGCATACTGTAGACACCTCGCCAAAGGCGACGCTTTGTCGTTTGTACAACAGTGTACAGTATAAGCCCGCCAACAAGAAACACCTGTTTCGAGTGAGCCTCACAGTTTCTTATTTTGCCATCAACCTAGAGGATAGGTTTTATATAGGATTTAGTATGGTGCTCGCCGGTGAACACGAGCTATTAGCCCCTCTTTTCTTAGCGTCCCTTGAAAAGTGAGCATTAGTTTCTTATAGGCGGGCCTATACTGTACAGTATTGATAGTGACCGGGTACAATACAGTATAGCTGTGCATCCAGCTAAGAAACAAAATACACCAAAAAAGAAGGTTTGGACTCAAAATTCATGCTCAGCGGCAAGCACCACACGATAGACCCTACTATAACAGCTCGGCCCTTTTGAGGCCCGTTCATATAGGTAAAAAAAAGAGATCTGCGATATTACCAACCGTCCAGGAAGAGCCTGCAGCAGTGCGAGTATCATAATGCCGTGTAGCTCCTACCGTTGCGCTTTGAACACACATTCTGACGCGGAGCCCCAGGCTGCTTCGCCTGGCCGATTCTGGAATCGTCAATTTATTTCGTCAAATGTTCTCTCTGAAGCCCCAAAGGCGTTAACCTGCTATTAATAGTTGATGTCTCAACGTTACTCAAGGCTGGGGTCACAATACCTTATTTAAATAGTATGGTTTGCTCCAAACATGAGGTCTTTGTTGTTGCCGGGGGCCCATATTATCTGTGTTATACGACTCGCTGAAAAGTATCCCCCCCCCTGACCTCGTGCGGACGCCCTGTAACCCACGAAGACCGTGCGCGTGAGCAGCAGCATCCATTCTCATAGCGACCGGCTTTCCGCTGTTGCTCCTTATGATGGCAACGGCAGCAGTACCACCCCTGTTGATGCCAATCGTTGCTGTTTTTGCTCGCGCGGTTGCCGCCGAATCATGGTGTTGTGGAGGAGGTGGTGGGACGGGAGGCTTAGGCTTTGCACCGCGCATGCGGGTATCATGGGGCGAGCTCATATCTTATCGAGCTACGAACGGCGCGCCCTCTCTATGCAGGGGTCGGGGTTGATTACGGTGCAATGGGTACGCGCGGAGAGAGCCAGCCCGGGAGGAGTGTGATGTACGGCGCCTACAGTACCAGGCACGTGCTTCTTGTACGATTCTCCGGGCAAAGACAACAATGCGGAGCATTATGTGACGTTTCGAGGGAAACCGAAACACCGAAACGCAACTACCATTCGGCTGTTCGCTGTTCGTACGATTATACGATCGTTATTCGTCTGATAAACTTGGCGATGGGTATGCACGAAGAGAGCCAGCCCGCTAGGAGTGTGATGTGTGGCGCGTACAGCAGTACCAGGCGCGTGCTTGGACGATTCCCCGGGCAAATGCAACAATGCGGAGCATTATGTGACGTTTCGAGGGAAAAACCGAAACACCGAAACGCAACTACCATTCGGCTAATAATCGCTGTTCGTCTGATATAAACTTGGCCGCTCGCACGAAACTTGTCCCTCGTTCTCACCACGCTCGTGCTCGCACATGCATGGTGTTACGATGCCACAATACTACTAGTGTTGACCCTGCTGATAGCATCCAGAGGAGAGGAATAAACTGCACACGTCGAACAGACCACAAACAAAAGGTCATCTAGATCCTACACTCACTTGCCGTTATGACATGATATGCAAAAAAAGCCGTGCCATACATATCCTACCCGGCAAGCATATGTGCGTGCAACAGTCTTGTCGTACAGATCCAATCCTGCAAAACATGATCTACTGTAGATATAACACAGATCATATCTGATTCAGGGAGTGAGTATGCACATCGGACATATCAGATCCCTATTATTCATGATCTGTGTCATTCAGGGTACCACCAGTAGACGGATCCCAGGTCTTAGCTCTACATGATCTGCATGATCTATTAATAGATCACTTTGCCGGGTGGGGGCCGGATGATCTGCATGTCATTGATCTATAGTATAGCCCATGTTTCCTGGCTTGGAGCTGTACCACATAGATCCTCCTGTACACGACATGTATATATATACCAACGACAGATAAAACATCTATAGGTATAGGTCTATAGATCATGGCCTAGATCGTGAGACGATTCCGTCCAATGCGTGGAAGCATGTGCTGTATCGAACGAAACGCGCGATTGATTCATCACGCCGGTCGCGTTCATATACCGTACCACACGAACGAGTATAATACACAAGATAACAGACCCCTTCCGACGCATCTATCTCCAAGCCGATTTTGTAAACAACAGGGAGAGTGCAAACAAACACCGATTGATGCGAGTATAGACAGATAGATCTCGTAGATCTCTACGAGGAGACCTTTTTCCAGAGCGACTGTTTTCGTTGTGCGTGCCCCCCTCGTGTCGGATATGAAAAAAGGCCTGTGGGAATTCATCCCAGGGTATGTGTGCTATCATGCGTGTTTGTATTGCGGCACTCATATCGACCAATCAATGATGATGGTGATTTGGTCGAATTCGTGGCTGGCGGTATCTGTATTATTATCGTCGTGTTGTTGCTTGTTGTCGTGTTGTATTTCCCGTACAACAAGGTTACCGTACCATCTCCCCTGGATAGGTTTTAGTACTTCGTCTACTCTGATTGGTGATTGGACACACATACATGGCTCAGGGCGAGCATCACTCAAGCACTCGATCCAGACAGAGGCGCCCATCCACGTGAATTACTCATGAGAGAGACGTAATTGTGTTAGAGCACGTTGGGACAGAGCCCCGCCGAAAGAGTTGACTACAATCAGAGTGATTGAGTGGCGGTGTTCTACAGCAGCCCAAGCAATCCGTTATACACATCAAGATCCATATCTCCATACACCTCGGAAACCCCGGAGATGAACCCAGGATGTCCCCTAGTATACCCAGCTAGATCTATATCTCCATACACTAAAACAAAAACGGAGACGCACCCAGGATGTCCCCTGGCGACCACAGCACGCATAGCGAGTTAGATAGCTGTTCGATACCCGCACTTTAAAATGTGGTGTGTGTCTTCTGAACGAAGCTCACGAGCCCGTATAACAGCGGCTCGCCTCAAGCGTTTGGACTACCCGTATTGATATAATAGCACGTACAATATCGCATGCGGACACCCCGCCAACAGGTTATGAGCCTCGAAATGCTGGGTGCTTCGGGTGGAGCTACGGTCCATCAGGCACATCAAGTAAAGACTAGGCCCGAAGCGCGAGCTACTATAATGCGTACTCGTACTATTGCAGAGAACTGCTGTGAGCTTCTCCGCAGAGCTACCAAGTTCAGCGTCATCATTTTGGAGCTGCTGCCACGAAGAACAGCGTCTACCTCTCCCCAGAGCTGCCAAGATCGCCGTCATCCGGCGCTACTGCTGCTACCACAATGTCGCATGCGGACACTCCACTAACAGGTTATGAGCCTTGGCGTGTAGGGCGCTTTACGTAGAGCTGCGGTCCATCGGGTACGACAAGTGAAGACCATACCCGAGGCCCGAGCTGCTACGTACGCGTGCTATTTCGGCAGAGACATGCTGTGAGCTTCTCCGAAGAGCTACGAAAATCGTCGTCACCATTTGAGGGCTGTTGCCACGAGCAACAACGTATACCTCCCCTCAGAACTGCCAAGATCATCATCATCATCTGGAGCTGCTGGTACTACAATGCACGTGTGGACACTGAGCTAACAGGTTATGAGCCTTGGCGTGTAGGGGACGTTACGTAGAGCTGCGGTCCATCGGGTACGCCAAGTGAAGACTACACCCGAGGCCCGAGCTGCTACATACGCGTGCTACTTACGCAGAGACATGCTGTGAGCTTCTCCGCAGAGCTACGAAAATCGTCGTCACCATTTGAGGGCTGCTGCCACGAACAGCAGCGTCTACCTCTCCTCAGAACTGCCAAGGTCATCATCATCCGGCGCTACTCCTACTACTACAATGTCGCATGCGGACACTCCGCTAACAGGTTATGAGCCTTGGCGTGTAGGGGACGTTACGTAGAGCTGCGGTCCATCGGGTACGCCAAGTGAAGACTACACCCGAGGCCCGAGCTGCTACATACTCGTGCTACTTCCGCAGAGACATGCTGTAAGCTTCTCTGCAGAGCAACGAAAATTGTCGTCACCATTTGAGGGCTGCTGCCACGAACAACAACGTATACCTCCCCTCAGAACTACCAAGAGGTCGTCATCATCTGGAGCTGCTGCTGCTACAATGTCACGTGCGGACACTGAGCTAACAGGTTATGAGCCTCGGCGTGTTTGGCACTTCGTGTAGAGCTGCGGTCCATCGGGTACGTCAAGCGAAGACTACGTCCGAGGCCCGAACTGCTACGTACTCGTACTTCTCCCGCAGAGACCTGTCGTGAGCTTCTCCGTAGGGGCACCAAGTTCACCGTCATCAATTTGGAGTTGCTGCAACGAAGAAAAACGTCTACCTCCCCGCAGAGCTGCCAAGGTAATCGTGGTCTGGAGCTGCTGCTGCTGCTGCTGCTGCTGCTGCTGCTGCTGCTGCTACAAAGTCTATTAAACCAGATTCCCGTTGGTATTCGATAGTCTGTTCCAACATCAGATGCGGACGCTCCGCTCATAGGTTATGAACCTCAGCGTATTTGGGGTTTCTCGCGTACATAAAGCTGCTTTCCATCGGGTGCGTCAAGTAAATACTACGCGCGAGGCCCGAACAGCTACATACATACTCGTACTACCGCAAAGACGTGCTGCGAACTTCTGTGGAGAGCCACCAAGTTCTTCGTCGTCAGGTTGGAGCTGCTGCTACGAAGAATATCGTCTACCTCCCCGCAGAGCTGCCAAGATCATCGTCATATGGCGTTGCGGCTGCTGCTACAATGCCATATGCGGACACCCCGCTAACAGGTTATGGGCCTCGACGTGTTGTGAGCTTCGCGTAGAGCTGCGGTCCATCCGGTACGTCAAGTGAAGACTACGCCCGAGGCCCGTGCTGCAATGCTCAGTAGCAGTAAGATAGGATACTGTTGAATTAAGGGTGTGCACATATGACTGGAACGCAGGCACCACATATGACTGGCACGTAGGGTTAGGTTTTTATAGGGTTGGGTTTTATGGCGTTTAAAAACAAACCCCTTTTCATACTATGACGGGGGACCGTAGTAAATAGGACCTACAGAATACACAGAAACCTATATATTTCCCTATTTTTACGAGTAATATTTGGTCCTATTTACTATGGTCCCCCGTAATACTAGAACCACACGCCGTATATACGAACACGTAAAAAAAAACATTTTTTTCCACACTGTATCCTATATGTGTATGTACATGCCTCGAACAGGCCGCTCCCGGCCGGTAGGCAATTAGTCAGTGCCAAGAGACAGCATTTTCAGCAGCAAATTTGCCTTCGTTTATATTAACTGACACCACGTTGCGAGGTGTTAGTGTGGAACACGAGGCCCTGCACCCTTGACAGTGGGGGGTTTTCCAGTAGTATATATGCGGGGCCGGCAAATAAGTGTATGGTATTTAGTATGGGAATGGCCCAAACAAAAATGCCTATATATTATATATATAATATAGTATGGGAATGGCCCAAACAAAAATACGTACTATATGTATAATATACCTGTTATATCAGTTTAAAGTTTTAGAACGGTCGATTTTTTTCTCGTTTTTTTTTTGTCTTGCAATTTAGAGGTTTGTCGTTGCTGACACCACACCGGTTGGTTTTTATAGTGGACCACGAGGCCCTACACCGTTGACAGCGCGAGGGTTTCCTTGCTTGGCATGCCTCCTGACATATCTGCAGGTACAGGCATCGTTTTTAGTGATTACGGGTGACCATAGTAAATAGGACCAAATCTTTTTAGCAAAACTACGGGAATATATAGGTTTTTGTGTTCACCGTAGGTCCTGTTTACTATGGTCCCCCGTAATAGTAAAGGGGCTTTTCGAGGTGACAGCACAATCAATTTAACTGGGGGGTGTTACATTTTTCTTTCCCTGAGGTGGGTAGCAAGTAAGTGTCAATATCGCTGTCTGCTGTATCGGGGCCACTGGGTTTTGCTGCTCGTGGTGGTGGGCTGATTGCCACAACAACAACAAGCGGACATTCATTTCGCGAGAAAAAATGGGCTCCTCACCCATGGCCCAAAAACAAAACTACTAAAAGAAACGGTGCCGATTTAAGAGTACAGTAACCGCCAAAAAACAGTGACAAAAAGAAGCAGTAGTATCGCATCGGTTTTGGAGCATCATAGTAGGATAGAGAGGGTATTCTCCGATAATGAAACACATACCACTCTGGGTTTGAATATAAGGGACATTAGACTATTGATAGTGGAATAAAACGATCCTTATATTCAAGCCCAGATTGGTATATATAATCATATTTTTGGCGCGATTTCTCTCTCCTGGGGGTGGATGTCAAATCGATTCATTTGCTCAGCGGTGCCAGTAATGAATGCACGCCTTTTGTGGGGATGGAAGGCTGGCACGGACACACTTTGTTTTCCCCCGAGATTTTGGGTATTATACCTTGTTCGTGCAGTGCCCCCAACGAAAACCAGCTACAAAAAAAAAACGGTACCGATACTTTGGAGGAAAATAAGGGGAAGACAGCTCGCCAATTCGTAGTAAATCGTATACCTGGTACATTATTATTAGTGTTGCCCTCCGACAATACAACGTAGATGTGCCTTTCCGATGTAAGTCGAATATCCTCCCGTAAAGCAGTAGTAGCATCTTTCCTGTGACTCTCTGGCAACCATTTCCCACACTCTCCCTTCACCATTTCCCACTTTCCCTTCCCCACATCTATATATTAGTTTTATCTGCCGGTCTAGTTTATCCTATTCCTCGTCAACGTTCCATCCCATCATTAATCATCGGATATTTGGCGCAATTTTTTCTCTCCTGGGGCGATGTGGCGCATCATCTGTCGGGGCCAGGAGGCTTTTTTTATGCTCGCATCGGCGGGGGATTTTCACGTCGGCGGGGGGTTTTCACAAAAGACGGATACTCTATTCCGAGAAAAAATGGGTTACTCACTCATCGTGCGACCAACAAAAAACAGGAGCTAAAAATGCAAATCGACACCGATCGTGGGTGGGTGTAAAAACCACGAGGGGTATACAGCTATTCACACGAGTAGCACACAATAAAGAAACTGTACCGGTATTGGAGTAAAACGCACGAAGGGGGTATAGTCTATATACCTGGTAGTCTATAGGGGGAGCTCTCCGATATGGAAGCGTATGCATGATCGGGTTGTAAGGGCGTTTTATTTTTTTTCTCGTGTGGGAGTAAAAGGAAAAATAAATGTCGTTTTTTGCGCGATAGTACCAGTTTTTTTTAGTTGTGTCGCTCTCGGAAGCGGAGGTTTGGCACATAATGTTTTACGAGGTTGGGTCACGCACTCGCTCCCGTCCCTAAAACTCAGGTGAAGAAACTAAAAGGTACCGGTTTTGGGATGATAGCACGGCAGCTGTTGTCTAAGGAATATAACCATTAATAAATATGGGCAGCGGATTGCCGTTTGATACTTCTTCGGAAGTGCATGGGGGGGGGGTGTACTTGGCCCTTGTGGCTGGAGGGGGTATAGGGTCAGGAGGACATGGACGCCCATACAGCATTCATTTGTAGTTGTGGTTCATACATTGTTTTGCGCCTTTACTCTTCGTATTCTGGATTTTCGGTTATTTTATTATATTTTTTATTGTTGACACTGTTTACGGGGGAACGTAGTTAATAGGACCAAAGACTGGTATTACGGGGGAACGTAGTTAATAGGACCAAATATTGGTAGTAAAAATAGAAAAATATATAGGTTTTTGTGTGTACCGTAGGTCCTATTAACTACGTTCCCCCGTAATAGTAAAAATCGAGAAATATATATATTTTTGTCTACCGTCGGTCGTATGAACTACTTTCCCCCGTAATAGCGCTACACTTTGTCAAATGGCGAATGAAATAATACTAAAAACAATTAACTAATGTCGCGATTTTTCCACCACCCGGCCAGTCAGTCGTGGTCTGTTTGTTTGTTGTTGGGGCAAACAAAGGATGGTATTGCTGCTCGTGGTGGCGGCGGCGGGGGGTTGACACCGGCAGACTTTTTTTCTCGAGGTTGGCGTATACTCACTCAAAAGTAATGCCCCAGAACAACAGCCACCTACAACAAATAAACGGCACCGACCGGTGTCTGGGGGAAACATGACGACCATTGATGATATGGCGCGATTTTGGTACCCTGAGAGTGCCAACCAGTCGTGTTTTTGTTGTTGTTGTTGTCTGGGCTAGGTAAGTGTGACGCAGCTCGTAAAGGCGGGTTGGCAAAAAAGTGTTTCATGAGATTGGGTCACACTCCCGAAAAAGCAGTGACAAAAACCAAAACAAAGAAGGTACCGGTTTTGGGGGGGGAAACAGAACCGTTGAGAATGGTGGTGTTCATATTTTTGTCTTAAGAGCGTGAATCAGATCGCAGTTTTGTGTGTGTGTGTGTTTTTTGTAGGGGGCAGGTTAATTTTTACGCTGCTTGTGGGGAGGCAGGCGTATTGGTATACAGTATGTATGTATGTGTTTATTGAGATCGGGTCACTCAGTCATCATGCCCCAACAACAACGAAAAAAACAGTAAAAATAAACTAAGAAACGGCTTAAGGAACATAACCATTAACTATAAAATGACGCGATTTTTCTATCATCCCACAGAGGTCGTCCGTCAGCCGTCGTTTGTTTTTGTTGTCAGGGCAAGGAAAATAATGGTCCTCGTAGGGGCGGCGGATCGACACCAGCAGGCACATTCTCGATCTTGGGGTACTCAATTCACTCATCACTCACTCGTCATGCCCCAGCAAAACAGTGGCAAAAACAAAAGAAACGGCACCGGTTTTTGGGAGAAACAGAACGGTTACCATTAAATGGCGCGCGATTTATATATCCTACGAGTGTCAAACAGTCATGGTTTAGGCACTTTTTTTGGCGTTTTTATTTTCTGGATGACGGGGCTCCTTAACCCAAAACCGTCGGAAATGTCATGCTGTTTTTGGCAACATGCTTTTTTTGCGTAGATGGGCCACGGGTTTGGCTCATCGGGTTGCGCTTTCAGTTTGCTCAAAATCAGTTTTTCGGTGGGGGTACGTATAGAGCTCCTCAAATGAGGACCCTCAGAAGGCAAATACTAATGGCACACCTCTATTATCGTGGAATGCCTCTTTGTTTGTTGTCTGGGCCAGGTAAAATTCTTGTTGGTCGTGGAGGCAGGTTGGCACACGTGTTTCGTTCCATGAGAATGGGTCACTGCCCCCCGATCCGATAAAACAGTTACAACAACAAAAAACAAAAAACGGTACCGGTTGGTTTAAGGGGTAACATATTAATTTATGGTGTGATTTTTATATCCGCAAGAAAGAGCGTCAATCAGATCGCGGTGTGTTTTTTTAGTCGGGGGGAGGTTATTATTTATGCTGCTTGTCGAGGCGGGTCGACATGCATGATACCATGATACCATGGTATGTTTTAAGAGATTGGGTTACTCACTCATCATGCTTCCACAAAAAAAAACAGCAAAAACTAAGAAACGGCATAAGAACCACATGAATCATATTTGACACGACATTTATTTCTATGCTACGGTAGCTCTCAGTATACTGACAGCATCATATCAGCCAGTCAGTCGTGGTTTGTTTGTTGCCGGGGGCAAGGAAATAAATGGTCCTCGTGGGGGCGGTGGGTAGACACCGGCAGCAGACATATTCTCGATGTTGGGGTTCTCACTTCACTCACTCATGCCCCAGAAAAACAGTGGTAAAAAAAAAAGAAACGGCACCGGTTTTGGGGGGAAACAGAACGGTTACCAGTAATTATGGCGCGCGATTTATGTGTCAACCCGTCTTGGATTGTTTGCCGTCTGGGCCAAGTAAATATGACGTTGCTCGTGGAGGCAGGTTGGCACACACACACGTGTTTCACTAGATTGGGTCACAATCCCGAACAAACAGTCATTAAAAAACGAAAGCAAAAATGCACCGCTTTTAGGGGAAATTCTGAACCGTTCGTTGATCTGGTGTGGATATTATTGTCTTAAGAGCGTCGATCAGATCGCGGTTTGTTTTTTTTATGGGTGGCAGGTTATTTTTGATACTGCTTGTCGAGGTGGTTTGGCATACAATACGTGTTTAATGAGATTGGGGCACTCGCTCTATTGGTGACAGCGATTGCCGTGTGATACTTCTTCGGAAGTGCACGGGGGGGGGTACCTGGCCCTAAAGTCTGGAGGACATGGACGCACATACATATAGCATTTGTAGTTGTTGGTTGTCGGATACATTGTTTTGCGCTTTTACTTTTCGTTGTCTGGATTTTTCGGTTACTTTATCATATTTTTAGTTGTGTTGACACTAACGCTACACTTTGTCAGGTGGCAAATTAAATAATAATAGTTGGATATGGTTTCGCGCGTGTACCAGCTCCTGGCTAATGTATACCTGCTTGTGCAGACTCGATTACCGATGACCGAGAATACACAGCCTAGTACTGTTTTCGAGAGGCTTAACGCAAATGTCACGTCTAAGTGAACTTACTTGTACGATGTGAAAGCTTCACTAGAAGAGGGGAGATATTGATGGGGCGACCCCTTGACCAGTCAGAGTTTATTGGTTAATATGCCCAATAGCAAGACCTCCATAAGGCAGCTACTGAAAGAATATTATTATATTTGCCCTCCGACAATATAGCGCACATGCCGTTAAGCAAAAGCACCTCTCCTATGTATGACTCTCTGCTAACCATTTCCCACTTTCCCTTCCCCACATCGAATTATTTTATCCACCAGCATATTATATCCTATTCCTCATCGACGTTCCATCCCCAAGTCATTGGCCGCAGTCCTCCGGTTTCTTCCTCCCTTTCCCTGTACAGTACAGGGCACCTAATAAGAAACAGGCTAACAAGAAACGCAGGTTGATAATTACAGAAAAATAAGAAATTCGGGAGCCTTAATGCTGAAGTTAGTGTAGAACACCCCCCCTCCTAAATAAGAAACTCAGCCTGGGTCAGTATTTATGTTTCTTATTAGATGTCCCGTACTGTGTTATCGCTAATAATACATCCATCATGCCCCAACAAAAAAACAGCAAAAAATAAGAAACGGCATAAGGGAACACAACCATTAAATAACACGGCGCGATTTTTCTATCCTACTGAGGGTGGGTGACAGTCGGTCGTCGTTCTTTTGTTGTCATGGCAAGGAAAATAATGGTCCTCGTGGGGACGGTGGGATTGACACCGGCAGACATTTTCTCGATGTTGGGGTGCTCAATTCACTCATCACTCATCATGATGCCCCAGAAAAACAGTGACAAAAAAGAAGAAGAAACGGCACCGGTTTTCGGGGGAAACAGAACCGTTAATTGCGCGCGATTTTATGTTTCCTGGGAGTGTCAATCGGTCATGGTTTATTTGCTGTCTGGGCCAGGAAAAAGTGGTGTTGCTCGTGGAGGCAGGTTGGCACACACACACGTGCTTCGTTTCATGAGAATAATGGATCCGATAAAACAGTTACAAAAAAAAACGGCACCGGTTGGTATCAGGGGAAAAACAGGTTCATTTACGATGGTGTGACTTTTGTATCTTAGGAGCGTCGATCAGATAACGGGTTGTTTTGTTTTGTTTGTCGGGGGTAGGTTAATTAATATGCTGCTTACAATGTGGAGGTGGGTCGACATATTTTATGAGATTGGGTATAATACTCACTCGTCATGCCCCCACAAAAAAACTGCAAACACTCAGAAAAAACGACATAAAAAGGAGCATAACCATCATTTAACGTCCCGATTTTTCTATCCTATAGTATACTGAGAGTGACACATCAGTCAGTCAGCCAGTCGCGTGGTTTGTTTGTTGTCGGGGCAAGGAAAATAATGGCCCTGGTGGGGGCGGTGGGTTGCCCCAGGCAGACCTTTTCTCGAGGTTAAGTTTGATACCCACCTCGCCCACTCATGCCCCAGAAAAAACGGAGTTTAATAAAAAAAAACGAAACGACACCGTTTTTTTTCGGGGAAGCGGGGAACCTTAACGGAGCGAATTTATCTACGCTAAGAGAGCCGATCAATCGGTCACGAGTTTGTCGGGGTCAGGTTGATTTTCTTCTCGCGGAGGCGGTTTGGCACATACACATACATACAGCGTTGGCACATACACCGCATACACGCGTTCTATATATGAGATTCGGTCACTCACTGGCGCCTCAGCAAAAACAGCTATTACGGGGGACTATAGTAAATAGGACCAGATATTGTTAGTAAATATAGATAAATATATAGGTTTTTGTGTATACTGTAGGTCCTTTTTACTATGGTCCCCCGAAATAAATTAAAACAAAAAAAACGGCACCGATTTTGGGGGAAACAAAAAGAAAACCACATGGACCGATGGACGGGGATTTTTTTTTTATCGTGAATGTCAAAATCAGTCACCATTTTTTTTGTTTGCTATATATATATATATATCATCGGGGGGCTACAGGTTTTGCACTCCTTCTGCTCGTGGTGAGGCAAACGGACTGACACACACGTATTTTATGAGATTGGGTCACTCACTCATCCCCCCAACAACAGCTACCAAAAAAAAATGGCGCCGATAACAGTATAAGCAGACGGAGCTAAATGGTTTGTCGACTTCCTGTAGTGTACAGTTTACGATTTTTTTGTGGGCATGGTGCCACGAGAACATATTTTATAAAAATGATTTCAAATACGTCAGCTGTGTGAGTTCGATCAAATTAATGGTCGATACTCATCTTTGCAAGCTGCGTGATACTCCGGCCGCGCGTTTTTACAGTATGTATGCAATATATTTTATAAAAAAATGTTTCAAAACATGTTTCAAATACGTCAGCTGTGAGTTCGATTTTATCAAAATTATATCTAATACGTCAGCTGTGTGAGTTCGATCAAATTATTGGTCGATATACTCATCTTTGCAAGCTGCGTGATACTTACTCCGGCCGCGCTAACATATTGTCCAGCCCTCCGGCCCATCGTACTCGGGAAACCGGCGTTTTCAAGCACACATAATACGCACCCAAACCCGACCCCACCGAAAAAGTCATGCCAAACGCCAACAATAGTGGATATATATATTTTTTAACTTTTACCCTGGTATGCTGGTGGTGTTAATAGTCGCATATACATGGGACGAAAACACATATAATACAGTACAGGACACCTAATAAGAAACAAGGTAACAAGAAACCCAGGCTGGTATTCACAGGGAAATAAGAAATTGCGGATCCGTTATACTGAAGTTAGTGTAGAACGCACACCTTTTCAAATAAGAAACCCAGGCTGGGTCAGTATTTCTGTTTCTTACTATTACAGGGGGTGTACTCATTTCTTGCATGGCCGTAGTCATAAGACCATAGACCCTCGCATCCCTACAATGCCGGGACGGAG